>CAXARK010000399.1:0-16940 GCA_963971205.1 Aethes cnicana
CGCCCGCGCCTGCGCCTCGCGCCCGCGAGTACTGCCTGCGCCCCGCGGCGCCTGCGCACCCACCCGCGCCCCAGTCATTCAATAATGCTCATACGGTCAGGGTGTACCAAATAGGACACAAAACAAAAAAACTCCTAACCTAGCTAAGGCCTGGCTCCTCTATGTTACGCTACAGCCTAACCGTAAGCACATAAAGGGAATCCATTCCGAAAACGATATTTCAAATATAAGAAATGTCTGGAGGCCCTTTGATCTTTACTCTAGGTAGGTATATGTATATGTACTCTAATTTACAAAATGATAGTGGCCCAGATAATTCAAATTCAATTCTATTTAGCAAAGGCAAAATAGATTACTTGAGAAGAAGCGCCGCAACAACTCAGCAGAAGGACTTTTTTTTCGACATTTTCAAATACAAATTCATTAAATTGCAATAGGTATATGTATTACCTACCTACATGCTTAGAATCCATAACCGGTTCCCTATATAAATTTCAGTTTTGTTCGCATTTCGCACATAAGTATACTCAGAAGTGCAAGCCGGACCCCCGCCTCCCGACCCTCGGCATTGCGAGGCGGAGTCGAACCCAAGTCGAACCACGGATTACGGGGAGTAGGGGGACTAACTATATTGAAGGGGGTAGGAAGGTAGGGGGGGTTGTTAATCTGTGCCCAAACCCTCTCGTGATGAGAGGAGGCCTGTGTCCAGCAGAACATATATAGCCTATTGTTGTGGTGGTATGGTTATTTCAATTAAGGGCTTCGAAAGCGATGAATCTAGTGGTTGATTGAGTTCAGGAGAAACAGTGTTCATTTTAAACGAGACACCACGTGGGCCCAGTAAAGAAAGATATCAAGCAGGAGGGTCCAGTACACAACCAACTTCGAACTTGTCTGCAGATGTGTGCCCAAATGAGGGCCACCGCACGCAAGTGAATCCGCCGCTAGATAGAAGCGCTTGCTGTCCTGCCAGGTACAATGTTGCCAATTTAGCACATTATGTGCCATTATACGAGCTAAATTGGCAACACGGGTCTCCGGAACGTCAAATGTCCTAGTGACATACACACTATTGTATGAAATTATGGAGGGTTGAAGTAAAGGAGCGCAATCTTTATAGTTCCAGAAGTGGACACCAAATGGAATAGATTGGGAGCGTTGCGGTCGCTACTCCAGTCATCTAGGCTGCAGTAGCGCCATCAGATGGCGCTGCTGAGGCGAAAACGGCTGTGAGGCGGATGTGTTTTGTTTTGTTGCTTATGAAATACGCTGGACACGTTTTCAACTGTTTCGCCATATAAGATTGCGCTTCTTACCAATACAAAAGTCCACCCTATCAATGACAAAACGTTGACATTGACACCCACCACCTTGCAGATATACAGGCGCCAACTAGTGAGCAGTAATACCTACGGTGGTCCTCATGAGGGTCGTCGTATTTCTGCTCATAGTTGGCAGCACTTTTTTTTAATGGCTTCTGTCCAGAACAATTTAGTCAGCGTCAAGGTTTGAAGCTACAAGTGATCGGTATGGAATAATGTTAGATAAAGAGAGATACAAACCTTCACCTCTGCTCACCTCCGCGCACCTGGCCGAAAGCTTGGTCACAGAGCAGGCTTATATGTTACCTCCATGGTTTCTACTTTATTGATGGTGCGTTTACATGAACGGCGTTCAAAACGACATTCACGGGCGCGTTCACAGGCACAGGCGTGTAAACAGGCTGATTTTGAACGCGAACGTGAACGTGAACGCCGTCGATCGGTCGGCTGGCGGTTTTTCGGCGTCGCATCAGTATCGCTTGCACCTTTGTGGTGTACGGACGATGACGACTTGCCGAATAAAATTAATTTAACAATGCCAATTTGTCGGCATGGTCAAACGACCAAAATTTTACATTTCCTGGGGTGTTACCAAGTAGAACCAATAATATGGACCCCCTCTAATAAGCAACATAAATTAAAAAAAATGTTGCAGAGGCTTAGGAGAGGTTGACAAACTCATGAAGGAGTTCAAACGAAGAAAAGAAGTACTTACGGGCACACTATATATCATTTCCGTGGAAACTGCATCTTTCCGAAATAAAAAAAAACCTACCAAATATCTCCATATCAAATTTAATTGAAATCGGTCCAGAGGTTTAAACGTGAAGAGGTAACAGACAGACAGAATGCGAAAGTTAACTGTAATTTCGCATTCATAATATTAGTACGGGTGGATTTAGACGCAAACTGAACAAAAACATCATCGTCATCATTTTGTTTCTTTTTCCTATAAAAGTAAATGAAACCCAAAGCAGTTAGCCCCCACGAGATTAACGTCCTCGTCGTCTGCCATCCTTGCACTGACTAGCGCGCCAGCGGGCGTGTAAACACCCTGCTTTCATTGCGTTTACATGAACAGCGTTCAAACGACGTTCACGGGCACGTTTACGAGCCCGGGCGCGTGTATGTAAACGCACTATGAAACTTCATTCATTCATTCATTATTTTTCAGATATTGAATCTGTGAATCATTTCAAACAGAATGACAATCAAGTTGTGTACGTATGTGTCAAAGATAATATAATTTAATCTCCTTATCTGGTATGTGCCCTGCTTCGATTTAGTTTGTTATTTAGGTTAAGTTAAATTTTGACGAAACTCCTTTATTTTGCAGTCTAGTGATTCATGAGATATCTTTGAACAAAAATGTCCGCCCCAGCAGATGATACCACTCAGCACACTGTTGACCAAAATGATTCGAAAGTTCATGCCGGTGATGGCGATCAGCCAGGCAACGAAGTTGTTGTGTCGCCGCAGAGGCCAAAACACGCCACGGTAGTGGCGGCGCACTACAACCACCTCGAGGAGAAAGGACTGAAGGAAAGGTTCAACTCTCCTATATTTTATTTGAGAAATTTCAATAACTGGGTCAAAAGTGTTCTCATTCAGGAATATACCGACAAAATACGTGAGAAAGATTATGGCAGACCTTTGAGGGTTTTAGATATATGTTGCGGCAAAGGGGGAGACCTAAGTAAATGGCAAAAGGCAAGAGTTGAGCATGTTGTGTTTGCAGACATTGCTGAAGTTTCAGTGCAGCAATGTCAAACACGCTATGATGATTTGCGTCGTCGGTGTGGACGTTTGTTTTCTGCAGAATTCATAGCTGCAGACTGTACCAAAGATACTTTGAGGGATAAGTACCGTGACCCATCCATACATTTTGATGTTGTGAGCTGTCAGTTTGGGCTGCATTACAGTTTTGAAAGCTTAACTCAAGCACGTAGAATGCTCAACAATATATCGGAATGTTTAAAACCTGGTGGTTACTTTTTTGGCACAATTCCAAATGCCTATGAGATTGTATCAAGGGCCCAGAAATCTAATGGAGAATTTGGAAACACTATATATGATATTAAATTGCTTTTTGACTGGAAATCATGCTATCCACTCTTTGGTGCTAAGTATGATTTTCATTTGGAAGGAGTAGTGGACTGTCCAGAGTTCCTAGTTAATTTTGAGTTGTTGGTTAAACTTGCCGCTGACTATGGTCTTGAACCGGTTTATGATGCTGGATTTTCAGAATTTTACAAAGATCATTCTGAAAAATACAAACAACTATTGAACAGGATCATGTGTTTTGAAAGCTACCCAGCTCCTCCTGGAAAAGAGCTAATTGGAGAAGAGTGTGACTATACACATGCAAGGGATCATTGGGAACAAATGGAAAAAAAGAATGAAAGAGACCGGCTTGGGACAATGAGTCGAAGAGAGTGGGAAGCAGCAAGTGAGTTTCTTCAGTTATAACAATCATTTATTAGTTAATAGAAAACAATTTTATACTTCTCGATAAATAAAATGATCTTGGCCAAAGGATATGACTCCCCTTCTATGGGAGTTTAGTTCTAATAGATTTTTTAATATTATGATGATAATAGTTGCCACTAAGTATTTACTGTTTTGGAGTTGCTTTTAATTTTTATATGAATAATAGCAATATTCGAAATAAATAGTAAAAATAACATTTCAAATGACCATCTGTCCTATGTCTGCCTGTTTATTTGTGTCTAAACCACTGAGATGAATTCATCTCAACAGCAACAACAACTTAACAGGACAACCACATCACATCTAACAGTATTAATAGAAACTATACTGTCAATGAAGAAAATATATTGAATTTTCCCTCAATAAAATATTATGTTAATTCTGTTGCAGCAATCTATATGGCGTTTGCTTTTAAAAAACAGAAGAGCACCTGGGACTCTAATGGAAAACCAGTATATAGTAGTTCAAGTGAAAAAGCAGGAAAATGACAACCAGGGGTATCCCACTCATAAATGTGTAAATCTATTTTAAGTAGTATTACCATGTATTACACATTACTTAACTATCCTAAGTAACAGTTGAAAAACTACTATAGTGACAATATTGTATTTTACGGTATAATGAATATGTATAAACTAACAAGCAATAGGATTAGTACTTGAACAGTCAAGATCATTTGTATGTAAGATACCCTGTAAGATAAACAATTAAACATCCTCAGAGAGTTTAGGATAGAATATTAATTGTATATTGTATTCTACATTGTTTCACTTGTTAATTCATTTTAATATAAGATAATGATCTCCGAAATACAATAAATGTCAGTTTGGAACTTTATAAATATGAATTACCTATAACAATTCTTGCTTTGATTTTTCATTAACAGATAGAGTGGTTCCTGAGCTGAGGCAGGTTTTAGTATATACTTTGTTATAGTTTTCTGTAAATTCGATGAAATACGACGATGTTAGTTCAAGTTGGCGGATAAAAGAGTTGCATTCTAATCTTTTCCCTGTGTCGATCGAAATTTTGCGCACGTTTTTGAATTGTTAACGAAAACAACCTTCAGGTTAACATCATTAAGCTCAATTTTTATAGTTCCGAAATTTTCACTACTCGCTCCAGGTGTACTAATATCTTATTACCTCCATGGTTTATATGTTAACTCCATGATTACCATAGAATAAAAAAATATAGCAGTAAACATTTCATTCACCTGAAGTTAGATTCATTTGCCAACTTCGCAGCGCTACCGAAGAAGCGCATGCGTATTCGTCGTTTCCCCGCACTTGGAATTTTGCGCTGTCAGTCAGTTGGCTCGGCCGCACTTCTCTCGATATCGCTCATTATTCGGGCCAACGGTATACGTAGGCAAAATGAGTGTCGAAAACCCAGCAAGTGATAATGATTGTGACTCGGTAAGTACTCAAATTATCTAGAATTGTGAACTTGTATTAAACAATTCCATTTTTGTTGCCTGATAAGTATCGAACCACCTTATTTACTGGTGAACACGACTCTTGAAGCAAAATTTTCTAAGTCCCAATATGGCGTCAGCGACTAAGTCCCAGAGCCGAGCGTCGGTTTGTAATAAATGTACTAGAAAAAAAACGTTTGTCGGAATTATTTTCATCATTTTCTTTGTATTCAATAAATATAAATTATTAAAATGGCTTTTACTCTTTCCGGTTTAAGTGTAATGTCGCACGGTTATTTTGTTCGCAGGGAAAGGTAAATGGCAATAAAAATGAACACGTGAACGGCATTCACAACGGATACAGCAGCTCCGATAAACACAAGAGCAGCCACAAGTCGTCGAGCAAGGACAAGCACCGCGACAAGGACCGCGACCACAAGAGCTCAAAACACAGCAGTTCAAGCAGGTTAGTTTTCTAGAAAAGTTGCAACATGCATGTTTCATTGCATTAAATATTTAAATTAATATTCCTTGCTTTGTTATCAGAGATAAGGAGAAGGAAAAGCACTCCAGTAGCAAAAGCCACAGCAGTTCCCATAAATCTTCCAGCAAAGACAAAGAGCGTGGTCATAAAGATCATAAAGAACGCAGTGAGAAAGATAAAGATCGCAGTGAAAAAGATAAAGAACGTAGTGAAAAAGATAAAGAACGAAGTGAGAAAGATAAAGAACGCAGTGAGAAAGATAAAGAACGAAGTGACAAGGAAAGTAGTAGCAAAGACAAGGATCGCAATGACAAAGACAAACACCGCAGCAAGGACAAACACAGAGAAAAAGATAAAGAAAAGAGTGAAAAAGAGCGAAGTGATCGTGATAAAGATAAGCACAGGAGTAGTAGCAGCAATGGGGAAAAGAAGTCTTCTTCCTCTAAAGATAAAGATAGGGAGCACAAGAGTTCGTCCTCAAAAGATAAAGAACACAAGTCAAAGGATAAAGACTGTGAAAAGGACAGACATAAAAGCGATAAAGACAAGCATCGCAGTGATAAAGACAAACACTCAAGCTCTAAAGACAAACATAGGTTTGTAATGTTCTATTCATTTAAGATATCAATTACACCTTGAAGTTAGAAAATTGTCATTTACACACTCTCAAGTAGTAAGCAGTAGTAGCAGGAGTAAAAGTAAAAGAGGGGTCATATTTCTTGATTTTTTTTAAATAAAATTTGTGACAAGAGTGAGTTGATCAAAAAAAAAGATGACGCTTTTTTTTCCTCACAATATGATAAAGATCAGTAACTTTATTTTGGCTGATGTTTTCCACTTCTCCATTTCTGTAACCAAAGAGATATCGCAGGGAGCTGGCCTCAATGTCATCTGCCATTTTTCGAAATCATGACTGTATGCACTAGTTTAACCCTAGTTTGAGTAAAATGATGGTCACTACTATACTCAGTTCGCTAATTCGAGATCAGCGGCTGGTCAATAAAATTGCAAACCGACTATAAATTGATTTCAGTTTTGAAAATACGTCTAATGTGTTGCCACTATTCTATTCTGTTCTTGACAAATTACAAATAATGGTGTAACAGCAACACCATTATTTGTAATTTGTCAAGAACAAAATAGTTTTTTTTTTTACCTAAGACTGGTTAACTGGCAATATTACTGACACATGTCAGAGTCAGATGTCATTTCGGTTTCTTAATATTTATTCATGGCTCCAAATTTTTATACAGCTAAGTGCCTTGACAATCCAAAGTATAAAAAGGATCACATTTATCATTAGTCACTTTGGCTTTTTATATAATTCTAGCAAGGACAAGAGGAGTGACAAGCAAGAGAAAATTAAGTCTGAGCCAGAAGATCCCCTAATGGTTGCACCAATGCAGGTTGGTTAAAGAATTAAAGAATTATTTATTGAGTAACTTAGAGTACATATTGGTTTACAGTGGTGGGAACCTCTTTTTAGGTATGTAAATACCTATGTTGAAGAGGTACCGCTCTTCCGGTGGTATTTGGTAGGTATAGTACTACTGGTTGTAGTTTAAGTTCAATATTTTGTATTTATTAATATTATTATATTTTTTAAGCAGGCTGACAGTTGAACCAGCCGTTCATTGTTAGTATAGTTGTAGTTTAATATGACTGATTTAACCACTTGACTATCGTGCTAATTACACACAGTGCTAATCTGAAATGTAAATTCTATACATATAACGAGAGTTTTAAATTGTTGGTATATTTCAACTGTGCGGGTCAAAGGGTTGTAACATCACAAAACAGAAACGTAGTATAACATCTATTTCTAAACTTTATTTAGTTGGATGAACCAGAGCTGAAGCAAGAGGTAAAAGAAGAAGATAGTGACGATGGGTATGCTGGAGCGGGCAACAACACTGCTTCATCGTGCGACTACTCATTGTCACAGTTCAAGGATGAGCCACTGTCAGAGTTGCCACTGGAAGAAGAGAGTGAAGAAGATACTCCATTAGTAAGCCACCATTTATAAGATTGATATAAAAAATTCATATGGAATGAAAAAATATCAAGTACCTAGATTGACTTCAAGATGAAAATGTAGTTATTAAACCTTTGTTTTAGCTGAATCGTATGGCGCCGAAGCGCCGCGTGCCTAGTGATAGTGAAGATGATACTCCTTTGACTCAGAGAAAGAAACCTAAAAAGAAAATTAAAAAAGGTTAGTAATAGTATAAATACAATGCTGGGATGACTTTCTCCATTCTAATTGGCTACAACTACAAGACCTAGTTTTTTCTGAGATATTCTATTTGATAGGTAGGTCCTTTTGAATATTAGTACCTCAGTGGAATGAACCAATCAAGTCATACTTCTTATGGATTATATATAGTTACTTATGATAGGCCTAATTCTGAATAACTGTACATTCCAGCCAAAAACGTTTGTAAAGTTTGTTTATCCTCAGTTGTCATATTTCATAAACAAAATTCTACCCTCGAAATGCGTATTTTTGGACAATTTGTGGGTATTTAAGTGTAAATAAAGGAATCCCAGAGCAAATATCACTTGAAGATTGTTTTATTTGAGGTTAGAATTTTGTTTACCAAATAAAAGACTCCAGTAAGTAAAATGTTTAATAAATCGATTTTTTAAACAATAAGAAAATCTGACTGCATACCAACTGTTAAATTAAGTGTTACTCACAATCTATAGACAAATCTCCCAACAACTCGTAGTTGTTTAGGCTATAGTGAGTGCCAAAGAAATATACCAACATACATACACTCGAAAAACATAACCGTCCTTCTAGCGCAGTAAAGGTCCAAAGTTTTCGACTTCACATGTTCACTATAATGCAAACTTATTGATATGTTTATTATTTCATATATTTGTTTTGTTACATTACAAATTGTCATGTTGTCATGTGTTCTTTAAAATCATTATTTTTTGTAGAATCTGGCTATGATGAAGAAATGTCTGATGAAGAAGACTCAAAACCTAAGAAGAAGCCAAAATCAAAACCAGTCAAAGTCAAGGCTCAGCCTGACGACAGTGCCAGCCCTACTAAGAAAAAGAAAAAACAGGACGAAGAGCAAGAAGTCTGGAAATGGTTTGTTGTAAAAATCTTTAACCTTATTCATAGTCACCAACATTAAAATATTCGGTCCTCTCTCTCTCTCCTATTTATTTATTAAATTTTTTTTTCTTGAGACTGTGTACTGCTTAACCGCCAACGCCAAAGTGGACTTGGATGAGAATACAAAACAGTTTGTTTATTTTTCAATCGTCAGATAAAATTTACTCGGATAGTCCATACATAATTTGATTTTTTTCCAGAACAAATTGAAATTTTGTATGGACTATCCGAAGAATAATTTTTTTCAGACTATTAAAAAATCAGCCCTTACTATGGAGCAGAGCAATCAGGCCTCTTTCAGGGCCTGGCTACGTGAAGCGCAGGGCCTTGAGCGCGTCAAGCGACTTAAAGGAATATGTAGTGAATTCGCGCGACACAACCATCGGTATCTGATCTGAAAGAGGCCTCATAAAAATTCGATTCGAGTTTGCATCATAATCCATCCGCTAGCTGCAGCACTTGCAGCTGGTCAAATGACATTTCATTTAATATTAAAACCTTTTTGATTAGTTTCAAGATCAACAGACTATGAATTTCGTTCATAGTCTGTTGATCTTTAAACGAATCAAAAAGGAAAAGCTTCTGAAAGTAACAAATCTTTTCAACAACACCAACTCAAGATATGCACTTTTTTTAAGAGCTTCATGCAAAGATCATGTTTGTGTTGGTATAATAAAGGTTAAAAATATGTACATATTTAAATTTACTCTTGTGTGATTAACATTTCAATATCGACAGTTATTTACTGTACCAGACTGTACTAAACCGCGTGCTCCTTGTACAAAGGATGCTCGGAAAGTACTCAATTACCATAATAGATGGCGCTACTGAGCCGCATGTTCTGTCATTGATATGACACTTGACAGTATTGAATGTTGAGGTTATGTAGTAGGATGCTTATCAAATTAAGTTTTAGGTTAATTTCATTTAGTGAACGTGTTTTACCGAAGTCGAATCAAATTGTTTCAAGACAACTTAGGATACGCAGAATAAAGTATGTAGCTCTGAAGTCTTGAAGTTACGAGTTTGCTGTGTTGTTATAAAAATAAAAATACTAACATGAAAATTTTTCTTTGTTAAGGTGGGAAGAAGAAAAGAAAGATGATGGAACCAAGTGGAAGTTTTTGGAGCACAAAGGCCCTTTGTTTGCACCGGAATATGAGCCGTTGCCAGAGAACGTCAAGTTCCGCTACGACGGTAAAGTGATGCGGCTATCGGAGGGCGCCGAGGAGGTGGCGGGCTTCTACGCGCGCATGCTGGACCACGACTACACCACCAAGCACGTCTTCAACAACAACTTCTTGGCCGACTGGCGGAAAGTTATGACTCATGACGAAGCTAAAACTATTAAAGATCTCTCTAAATGTGACTTCAAGGAGATGCAGGCCTACTTTCAGAGTGTGTCAGAGAAAAACAAAAATCGCTCAAAAGAGGAAAAAGCTGCATTGAAAGCCAAAAACGAGGAAATTCAAAAAGAGTACGGTTTTTGCACAATTGACGGCCACAAAGAGAAAATAGGCAACTTTAGAATAGAACCTCCCGGTTTGTTCCGGGGTCGAGGTGAACATCCCAAAATGGGCATGCTAAAGAAGCGGGTTATGCCTGAAGATGTGTTGATAAACTGTTCAAAAGATAGTAAAATACCCAAACCACCACCAGGCCATAAATGGAAAGAAGTTAGACATGATAATACAGTTACATGGTTGGCGTCATGGACTGAGAATGTGCAATCACAAGCTAAATATGTTATGCTGAATCCTAGTTCAAAATTGAAAGGGGAAAAAGATTGGCAAAAATATGAAACAGCTCGCAAGTTGCATAAGTGCATAGACAAAATAAGAGATACATATCGTAATGATTGGAAGGCAAAGGAAATGAGGGTCCGCCAACGTGCTGTAGCTCTTTATTTCATTGATCGTCTTGCACTAAGAGCAGGCAATGAAAAAGATGATGATCAAGCAGATACCGTTGGTTGCTGTTCATTGCGTGTAGAACATATTCAATTGCATAAAGAAAAGGATGACAAAGAATATGTGGTTGTGTTTGATTTTCTTGGTAAAGATTCTATTAGGTACTATAATGAAGTGCCTGTAGAAAAACGTGTATTTAAGAATCTCGAGCTATTTATGGAGAACAAAAAAGATAGCGATGACTTGTTTGACAGACTCAACACACAGACTTTGAATGAACACCTCAAGGAGCTAATGCCTGGACTAACAGCTAAAGTTTTCCGTACCTACAATGCTTCTATAACATTACAAAGGCAGCTAGATGAACTTACTGATGGTGATGTTTCAATACCAGAGAAAATATTAGCGTACAATCGGGCCAATCGAGCAGTCGCCGTACTGTGCAACCATCAACGTGCTGTCCCCAAGGGTACGTTTTTTATCATCTTGTATTGTATCTTTCGAAGAATTTTTATTTTCATAAGCTTGAATAAAATAGGCGCATGTTAGTTGAGTTTGGAAAATAAATGGTGTACTCCCACTAGTTCTATTATTATCAGTTCCATTGATAGATGATAGAACTAGTGGGAATACACCAAATAAATACATAGGTGTTTACTGTGTTGCTTTTTTTTTAGAAATTAAAACATAATAATAATAATATATATTAAAAATGTACTGGACAATCAATGGCTTAGTTAAACACTAAGTTAAGCTAACATGTTCTTATTTACATGATCTAGATAGCATTCTCAACTTTCCTAAGGTTGACTGGAAGAGATCGCTGTTTAGCGATAAGTCTGCCTGTTGTTTACCTATTTACTGTGTATTATTTCTTATCTCTTTTATTTAAGGTGTTCAATAAAGAATATTGCTGTAGATAAAGCTTTATTAAATAAATTTAAAAAAAAGTTAAAATGTAGTTTTGACTTTGTAACTGTCAAGGGCTTAATAAGGAAAATTGTTTTCAGGTCATTCCAAATCCATGGAAGCTTTAAAAGAAAAGATTCAAGCAAAACGTGATCAGGTTGATGAAGCTGAAGAAGATGTACGTCAAGCTTCCAAAGCCGCTAAACGTGGTTCAGTGAAGGAAAAAATGAATTATGATAAGAAGAAAAAGGCATTGGAGCGCTTGAAGGAACAACTTAAGAAACTAGAGCTTATGGAAACTGATCGTGATGAGAACAAGACTATTGCCCTTGGAACATCGAAGCTCAACTATCTAGATCCACGTATTTCAGTGGCTTGGTACGTATGAATCGAGAAATATATACAATTGGATTGATATAGCCACACAATATTGATTATTTTACACGATATTGATTGTTTTTGTCCATTGCAGGTGCAAGAAGCATGGCGTCCCCATCGAGAAAATATACAACAAGACGCAGCGCGACAAGTTCCGCTGGGCCATCGATATGGCCGGTCCAGAGTATGTTTTCTAAGGACATCGTATATATTATTTAAATAATTATGTTAACTCTGCACACGTTCCAGTTTATACATATTCTTTTATGGACTTGACCCAATTTAAATTAAGTGCTATGTTAGTAGTATTCATATTGGTTTGGACCCGAAAATCGACATATTGTTCCTTGTGAATTCAATAGGATCCAAATTAGAAGTCTGATTCTAATTTATTTTATTTAGAAACATTAGTTTCGATGTTGCTTTTAGTTGTAGGCCTAGTTAATTTAATAATATACCGACTTGCAATCTGTAACTTAGTTTTTCTTAGTAAGTATGTATATTTCAAATACCCATTGCGTTGGCGTATGTAAGTCATGATAACGAGAAAAGTTAGATAAGCTGTAAATAGATGAAAACAGAAGAGGCAGTTGGCCACTTCGTAATGTTTCATCTTGATAACCAATGCTGTGAGCAGTAAAATCAGAGTAGCGTAATTTCGCGAAAAAGCGTGATTTTGTGAAATCTGGTTGACTGGTCAAACTTTTTAACATGAATTTATTTGAGATATCAAAATTAAGAAATGGAATGATTCGTGTATAGTTAGTTACTCTTGGTTGCTGTATTGATTCTATGATCTATCTACTTAATACAAAACTACATATTTAAAACTAAGCAATAGGTAAATTTAGAGTAAACGCTTTTTAGAGTTAGATAGATACATCAGTTGAAGTTAAGGGTAATCTTCATGTGTACAGTCATGTTTTGAAATGGTTTGCTTTTTGTTTTTACAAATTCTGTATCATTGGTCATCTTACCTGTGATCATGCATTCAATTCACTGCTGAGTTGGTATTATCACGATAAGAAAGTGCACAATGTGCATTTCTATTTAATATTATTATCAATAAATACAGTCTGTATTTTATTTTTATACAATTTAAGAGTAAATACCGGCAATCTTTAAAAGGTACAACGTTAAAGATAAATTTGTAATATTACATTTATGTGTGTGTCTTGTACATAGAAAATTTTTACCATGTCATGCGGATGTAAAATGAGATTATCACAAATAAAATAAAACATTGACACTGGATTTTTTTTTCGTAGATTGCAAATGTTGCTAAAGATCTATCGCGACTGACATGAGCTATCATTAACTTTCGCCTTTATTCGCTATGAATAATTACGACTCACCTTGGAACCGCCACGGGAATAATTAGCTACTTCTGCTGTCGACTGTATTATCTATGATGCATGCATAGTATTACATGTGGGTACAAGAAATGCACATTTACTTGGTCATTGAAGACAGGATTTGTATTCCATTGACATATTTACAGGTTGATAAAATTAATATACATTGACAGATCAAGTGCTAACTAGTTTCGTCGTCTGTAAAAAAGTCCACGTGTTCCATGCCTTCAGGCATATAGGTCAACCCTGACACGTCTTTATGACGTAGATTGTATCCTTTCCCGTAACCTGAAAATATAAAGAGGTTTTCTTTAAATATTTTTTACTAATTTTCTTTGGTTTATATTTGTTTGATTGGTAACTACCTCCCGCGACGGCGTTCAATGCATTGATTACTTTATTACTGACTACGGCAAAGCCAAAAGAAAGGTAATGAATTACTAGCCTCTGGCCGCGACTTCGGCTACGTGGGATTCGGTTATTGCGTTCCCGCGGGAACTGTGTTTTTCCGGAATAAAAAGCCTATTTCCTTCCTGGGAACTTCAACCATCTCCATACCAAATCTCATCTAAATCGGTCCAGCGGTTTAAGCATGAAGAGGAAACATAGTTAATTTCGCATTTACAATACTAGTATTGGCTATGTTCAGCAGTGGACGTCTATCGGCTGAAATGATGATGATGATGATGATGAATACTAGTATAGATGGTTTTGACACTGTCTATTCCATCGTAGCCCGTAGCGGTTTTTCAAATTCAATTATTTACTCAGCAAATTGGCCACATACGGTCACTTTTACACGTCAAAAAATTAAATGAATCTACCAGGGGCCTCATTCCGGACCCGGACGCAAAAGGGATTTCATTGGGAAGCTATAGGGAACGTCAAAACGTCACGGCGCTCAAATTGAACTTTAAATCTAGGGACGTAAGGTTTCAACACCGTGACGCTTTAACGGTAGGAATATGGACGTTTCGAATATGCACTTGCTAGCCCATTGCCACACGGCGGACACGGACTATAAAAGCACGATTTCGAACAATTCGAATGGAGTGTCAATGATTGCGTGCGAGGACGTCTGTACACAATACACATGTAAATGCGTGTGTACCACTACGCGGGCCAATGATTCACTCTCCATCTCCGGATGAAACAAATGACGGTAAGGGCGAGTTGCGCGCCGGGCGGTTCCGTGGACATTCTGTATGTAGTAGGTACTATTAAATATTCTGTGCCATTGCTGAGAACCAAACAAATTGTTGTCCATCGATTTGTTATTATTGTCCGAGTAACATAACTGATTTTGGTCTTGATTAAATTTATCTGCCCCTCCCTTCCAAAAGATTTTCCCAATTGAATCTGAAATTCTGGAGTTTCGTCGGTCAGTCGAACCTGAGTAGCGTTGAATGTAAATATGTAAAACAAACCTATTTGTTTCATAAGCTTGGTCGGCGCATTCCGCAGGTGTAGAGGAACCGGTGGCAGGGGGCCCTTGGCCTCCGTGAGCGAGCGGCGGCAGCGTAACATAGCGTTGTACACCTAAACGAAATAATACTCGTGGTTTTGCTCATAATGTACCTAATAAGACTAATAAGTAATGTATTGATTCTATCTACATATATAAAACTCCATGACTGGTCTATCAACCACCACCAAGGTTTGGGCCCACCCATTGCGGATTGGGAACTTCACACACATATTTGAATTAAGTACTTCGCAGATGCGTGCAGGTTTCCTCAACATGTTTTCCTTCATCGAAAACGTCAGTGGTTAATTCAAATTGAATCATACCTAATGAGTCGTGAAGAGCAGAGCGAGACGGCAATATAGTTTTGGCACAGCGCACTTCACTTTGTGCGGAGATGCAGGGGCTATATTCGAAGTCTTAAATAGGAATCTCCCTGTTCCCTATTTCACGCGTCAAGTTGAACTTTAAATCTAGCTGCTTAACGTTCACGCGAGGCGTGAGCGATCCTATAGGGACCAGGGAGATCCCTATTTTAAGACTTCGAATATAGCCCCAGGTGAGCCGTCGACGCACTGCAGACGCATCCGGTGTGAACCGGGCTCTAGGGTAGGTTGATTAAAACTACCCCCGTTAAAGTAACGTTAACGTTAAATATTTTACTATGGGATAAAATGACGTTTCTGTATGGAATGACAGCTTGGCGGTCATATTTAACGACCAGGAGTCCGTCAACTAAGCATGAGTCAACTTACCCTTAGTCTGTCGTGGTACACCTCGCGGCTTACCTCGCGGCTTTTGGGCGCGCGCGCCAGCGTGACGGCGCACTGGGCTAGCAGCACGTCGCACTCGGGCATGCCTAAGTGCTGGCAGCCGTGCAGGCACGCCACCGCCGCCGCCAGCGCGCTCGGGTCCGCCAGCCCTGCGCACGCCGCACAATGCAGACAGTTACACTGGACGAGTATAAGGCACTTCTTTTTAGGGGCTGGAGTAAAAATTGTTTATTGCGTACCACATAGGAATATATCATCTAATATTTAAAATTCTCGTGTCACAATGTTTGTAAACAAACTCCTCCGAAACGGCTCCACCGATTCTTATGAAATTTGGAGTGTATGTTCAGTAGGTCTAAGAATAGGACGTGAGCTATTTTTCATACCCAAATGAAATACTAAGGCGGTACGATGTACGCGGGGTCAGCTAGTATTACATAGAAAAGGTGGAATGGAACTCATGAGTAAGGTCCGCTAGAGTAAATCGGCTAAGCGCTACTTTTTAGATTCTGCTTTGTTTATATAATATAATATTATATTTTAATGATTATTTGTACTTACTGAGTATCATCTATATATATAAAACAAGAAACTGACTGACTGACTGATCGATCAATGCAGAGCCGAAACTACTGGTCGTAGAGAGCTGAAGTTTGGCATACAGGTTCCTTAGGGAACGTAGGGGAGCACTAAGAGAGGATTTCCCAAAATTCCCACGGGAACGGAATAAAACCGGATTTTTCAATTTAATATTTCTGCGCATACGAAGTTGCGGGGAAAAGCTAGTATCGTATACTTTAAACGCGCTAAACTTGTATATTTACCACTTGTATTTATAAACTTGTATCCAAGCGATCTTAGAAACAGCTCTAACGATTTGGACGAATATTGGAATATAGGAGTTTACGGGGGCGACAAATCTATCTAGTTAGATCTCATATCTGAGACCTCGGTTTTAGCTTTTTCACCAGAGCAAAGGTCGGTCGCCCAGGTCCTTCTACTTAACGACATATTGAGAGTACCTATGTAAAAAGTGAAGATCGCGGAAACCGGTGAAAGCGAATAGCGCAGGACCGGTCTGGGTGGCGAACCTTGGGGGAGGCCTATATCTAGCAGTGGACATCTTTCGGCTGGAATGATGAGGATGATGTAAAAAGTAATATAAATTGATAATTTGAATGGTTCTTTTGATGGCTACGTTTGTTCGTATGGTATGTGGTGATGGTAGTGGTTGTCCGGCGGGCGGGGCCCGTACCGACGTCCTCGCAGGCGGCGCGCACGAGGCGGCGCGCCAGGAACAGCGG
>CAXARK010000400.1:0-12253 GCA_963971205.1 Aethes cnicana
TGAAATGATGATGATGATGGTATGGAGATCGTTCGAGTCCCGGAGAAGGACACAAATAAGCTACTTTTTATCCGGATACCTATCTCCGTAAAAAGGCACCGTTCCAGCGGCAATCAACAAAGTCGCAAGCAGAAAAGGCGTGAATATATTGTAAATTATATATTGTATGTTATATATCAACGTGGAATTGAACTAGGTTCCTAATTAAAAAAAATACTTTGATAGGTATTTAAAGTTCTACCAGAGACAGTGTGAAATAAAACTTTAGTCAAACCCTTAAAAATGTAGCATACAAAAGGACATACGTCATTACTAACCGGCGAAGCCTTCTGGTCGAGAGTGGGCACGGGCGCCGTGGGCGGCACGTCGGTCAGCCCGCGCACCTGCAGCAGCTGGGCGGCCCGCAGGAACTCCTTCAGCTGCTCCTGGCCTATGTGCACTTCGCCCTGGTACATGAACCTGCCGACGGAAGGACGTGCTCAACCACTAATACTTCACGGTCATCCGAACCGGATCGTAAGTACTTTATATTTATGACAAAATGCAATATCTGGCGGTCACACACGAACCACTAGGCAATGCCAGCCACGTAGTGATGGTAACATGATTCGATATAGCTACATTATAAATTACAATGAGTATCTTTTATGTCTAATAAGAGAAGAGGTGCTCTTACTCTTACTTTATTTTACGCTCATCAAGTACGAGTATGTAACAAAAACTAAGTATAAAATAGAAAAAAACTTGAAATAAAAAATTAAGGAAAAATAATTTGACAATAAAAAGAAGGTTAACTTAAAAACGTATGTGTGTGTGTGTGTGTGTAATGTGTGTTTATGTGTAAATTTTTATATTCGTTACGTACCTGAGTAAACTCTCCATGTCTTTATCGTGAACGTCCCTT
Organism: Aethes cnicana; assembly: GCA_963971205.1. Lineage (NCBI taxonomy): Eukaryota > Metazoa > Arthropoda > Insecta > Lepidoptera > Tortricidae > Aethes > Aethes cnicana. The sequence goes on from CAXARK010000400.1 coordinate 905, forward strand.
AGGATGACGATGGGATGTTGGCAGGGGTTCGCCTTTAACAGTTTCCTGAAGTATGGACTGCATGCTGATAGCACAACCTGAACAAGAATATTAATCAGATTAATGTTCCAATCTATTATTAACCTCTCCTAGATATACTTAAATCTTGGAGAATATTATCATATCCCAGCGGTCTTTTGGAGCTAAGATCGAAGAGTGGGATCATCAGAACACTTCACGGAAAATAGACGCAATGAACATGTCAAGTTCTGGAAATGTAGTCCGCGTAAACCGTCCCATTTATTTATCGGAAACTTGTACTTTTGTAATAGGTTAGCCTATTCATGTCTAGGTCTTAGTTCATCATATATAGATTTTTGGAGCCATAAGATAAGTATTAGGTACTAGAAAGGTCAATGTTTCCTTATGGGTACCTAGTAACGCTTTAAAACACAGCCTTCTCTTAGGACTTGGAAGTAAGGGGTCCAAACCACGGCTTTTGGAACGATCACATTCAGGCTCTTCAACTGCCCACCAAATATGTTTCAAATGCGATCTGAGATTTCGTTAAATAACTCGAGTAAGCCATACTTGACATTGGCGAAATTGTCTTGCATATAGACAGAAGCCACTATGTATAAAAGAGAAGAAGAAGATTATGCTGGTTACCTTGTGCGCGGTGAAGGTGGCGCCTGCGCAGGCTAGCGTGACGTCCACGAAGTCCTCCTCGTCGCGCAGCCGCCGGAACGACGACACCATGGCCGAGTGGAAGTCGTTCCAGCGCAGCGAGTACTGCTGCTCGCCCGCCCCGGCCGCGGCGCCTGCGCACGATCACGCATTTCATCAGTATTAGTCAAACAACTAAGGCGCGACAGTAAATGGTGTAGGTATGTCCCATATTTCGCTAGGCAACCCACACGTAAAAATATATTAATATAAATGGGTACTCTACTACTACTGCTGCAGCCTATTTGCGTCCCACACACAGGCACATGCCACCTCTCATCACGTGAGGGTTCGGGGCTATAGTCTCCACGCGGTCCCAGTGCGGATTGGGGACTTCATACACATCTTTTACCTAATAACTTCGCAGATGCGTGCAGGTTTCTTCACGATGCGATTCTGTTCGCAAGATTGGCCCATTCATTTTTAGTATTCATTAGATAAGATGGTTGATTACTATTGGTTTGATCTCGATACAATGATTAACAACAATAAATTAAAATAAAGTTTTAGGAGTTTACGTTTGTTTTCGCCATCGGCCAAATAATGTTGTTTACAAATACTAAAACGCACACTAGTTAAAACTATCTAGTTTCAACTAGTGTGTAGTGTAGTAGTGAATCTTCACTACCGTGCCAGCTCTTATGAAACAGTCTATAAATGCAACATTTCGTAATCCCATTACCCGAAAAAAACAAAACCAGTAAATCTTCTGCCGTGGTATAATGAGACGTTATTGCATCCAAGATGGCCGCGCGGTAAAAAAAATATTCAATTAAATGCGTTATAATCTTATAATGTCAAGGTGCTTAAAATGTTATCGCAGTGCAATTAAGGATTCACCTTCATTTACCTCCTCCACGAGTTAGGTAAGTAAATATACCTAAGTAAACTAAAATGTACCTATAATTAATTGGGAAAATTTACTCTATGATAGATTTTTAAAATTAAATCTTAGTGGTATCCAAAATAATTTAAAATCTTTTTTACGCTTAGTTAAGCAGAACAATCAAACCATGTAAGTAAACCAAAGTTCCTATTTTTAGGGTTCCGAAGTCCACAAGGAACCCTTATAGTTTCGCCATGTCCGTCCGTCCGTCCGTCCGTCCGTCTGTCCGCACTATTGCACGGAGATGCTTAGTCCTAGAAAGCTGTAATTTGGCATGAATATACATATTAGTTACGCTGACAAAGTGGTACAATAAAATTTTGAAATATATTTTTTTATAGGGTACCTCCCCTACTCGTAAAGTGGGGATGTAATTTTTTTTTCTTGCGTACCCCATGGTGCGGCATATCGTTGAATAGGTCTTAAAAAAATATTGTAGGTTTGTTAAAACCATTTTTTGATTAAGTGATGCGTTTGTGAAATATTAAGTTTTAAAGTGCTATTTTTTGTTAGAGTCACGTGTCCCCCCCCTCCCCCCCCCGCTAAATGGTGGTATTTGGATGGCTGAAAAAAATCACGGTTGTGGCATATATAACGTAGTTGAAAGGAAAACTATCACGGCTAAGTAGGCTGTACAAACTTACGAGTAATAGTCGACCAACTTATGAAATGATTAAAGTACCAATGATTTTTCTAGAGCGGCAGGGGCGTCGGGCGGGCACGTCATACCACAGTCTAGCTAGATGCTAATAAGTCTTAGAAAGGTACTGTGGGCATCCTCAACTTCGGAACCCTATACTTTGCGCGTGGTCCGACACGCACTTGGCCGGTTTTTTGACTATAGTTTCCAAATGGCTGGGATCGAAATGTCAATGTAGAGTAGTTCTGTTTCAAGTTTCGAATAATATTTGCCATAAAGGTAGGCACAGGGTCGAATTATCATACTTGAGATTCATACGGACGTATTTTAAATAGTAGATATTCAATAATTATAATCGTAATAGCTGACACAACTAGAACATAGACTCTGACATCAATAGCTTTAGAAGGCTTCAACGCGCTCGGTCCTTGTAAAGTTGTGTGTCGTCTCCCTCATCTTTCATCTTACACTTCAATGCTTTAAAAACGGTAATCGTGTATGGTAAAAAATAAAAAGCATGAAAGCAAAGACAAGGCAATTCATGCTCGAACTTATAATCACCGGCAGCCCGTGAAATTTCTGGCACAGAGGCATTCCATCTTAGGCCTCAGGGTAGGCAACGCATTCGAGATCTCATGGTTTCTTAATGGGGGATCATAGGATTTTGGTGTCCATGGGCCGCAGTGACCACTTACAATCAGGTGGGCTGTGCGCTCGTTTGCCTATAGGTACCATTGGTATTAAAAAAAACCGTAAACCACCGTAAAATTGATCACAAGAATTTCCAAATCAACGTACGAACACAATACACATTCGGATCGGTTAGTTTTGCAAGGAGATTTCGTGCAATTATTGCGAGGTCCCTTTGATCCCGATATCGGGCAACGCCGCCTGATTTAAGCGGCCCCACGCGACCCAATTTAGGGGTCCTACCGCCCCAACTGGACGCTTTTTACAATTAGGTTTTCTTGAATGTTGTATCTTATGTGATCGGGTTATCGATGTCTGTATACAAATGTGGTTTTTCGTATAAGTACACGGAGAAACATGTCGATAGAAAAATATGTAGAGGCTGTGCCAGCGCGTTGATGCGACGCTGTCGCAGTTACCTACATTAGGGATGACGACAACTTTTTTTCCTTAGTCTATCAGGAAGATTATTGAAAAGTATTGGACACGTATTTTTTCTTTTTTCACGTAGTCAAACTTATACGGAGATATATTGAGTTGAAATGTCGCGTGACGTCACGGTTAGGTACTATTTATACCTAACGGTGACGTAGTTAGCCCCCACTCTCCAATTTTAATGCGTTTTAACTTAGTTATTCTTTGTTAATTTGATAAAACAAAAAATACTTGTCTAATATTTTTTTACTTATTACCTGACTGACGGACTAATTAGAATTTCGATTTCTTCACCCTGTCGTCATACCTTTTAGGTGTCTTCTTCTTTTATCTAAGAGCTGTGCTCTTGTCGGTGGAGTAATCGCCATGTCTCTCTATCCTGTGCCCGTGTTATCAGTTCGTAATACTCGTAATAAGACGGGGCCTTTGCTCTTTCCTTCAGCTGGTCAAAGTAGGTTAAGCGGGATCTACCTCTTCCACTTCTTCCTTCCACTTATGTGTGCAATGTATTTTTTGCAATATGGAGTATGTGGGTAAGTATATAGATCATCGTGTAGATATCTATGATCTGCCTACTAAAGCTTATTTGCGTCTTACTGCTGGGCACAGGCCTCCTCTCATCACGAGAGCGTTTGGGTTACAGTCCCCACGCGCGCTCATTGGGGACTTCACACACATCTTTCATATTACTTCGCAGATGCGTGCAGGCTTCCTCACGACACCGAAAAGCTCAGTGGTAAATTCAAACTGAATTTCGCACATAAGTAAACTTAGAGGTGCGAGCCGGAATTGAACCCCCATGAGAGGCGGTAGGTGGAACCACAAGGCCACCACGTCGTCTCTCAGGATCTGTCTATAAGAATCAGGTTTAGATATAAGATAAATTTATTGACGGAGAATCGTTTCACCATGTACCTACCTACTTTGTCTATTTTCTATTAGTTTGGGGTATACCCAAAGATATCTTACTACTTATACCCATTCTAAGTTTTAAAGTACAAGCCTTGTTTAGTTCAGTCATCAGTGACAATAAATGAAGACGAAACTTTTTAGTGATTGTTCCATCACTAAAAAGTAGGGAAAAAACGAAAATGATAATGATAACTCAAGTATAATTTCTTAAAAAAAGGGAACCGCCTTCAAAAAAAGAACCTACTGAAAATCACAAAATAATTTTGATTTACCACACCCCTATCCTTATCTAGTCCCCATCCGTCTCTATTCCTACCCTGTAAAGCAAATAATGGCCAAAAAGTAATTAACTCCTAATAATACGAAAATTAATAATTATCTGGGCTTAGGGCGCGTAATAGGTGAGAAAACCCAATTTTAAAGGCCCAATATTAAAATTGGGCCAAAATGCTTGAAAATATATATTTGTGGATTTGATAGGTATGTATGTATGTCCTCTTCAAAAGTTGCGGTGGGTACGTGCACAAGCATCGTCCGCGCACATACCCACCCACCGCAACTATCATGACGGAATGGTTGTTATTTACGATTTTTGACAAAAGTAATGATTATTTTACAATATCCATAGCTCAGGTTAGGAAAAACTTAATAAAGTTTTATTTTTTGGACATTCGTTGTAAAATCATGATGACTTGATGTTTTTTTGTAGGTAAGGACAATCTGGACGTATCGCAATTTCCACAACTCAGATTGAAGAGGACATACTTATTAAACCTTCAAACATATTTTTTTTAAACTTATTTGGCCTAATTTTTAGGTTTTAGGCTTTAAACGCGATTAAAATGTGGTATTTCCCTTACTACGCGCCTTGATTTTTAAAGTTCGGTACCATAAAGTACATTATATTTCGGTACCACATCAACGAAAATAAAAATAGTGCTGCCAAATACAGAACATAATATGACGAATGTACCAAACCAATAATACCAAACCAAAAATTCTCGAAAAATAATTGTTTTGGCACCAACATCAAAAACTAATCCCAAATTTTTAAATTTCGTATTTTTAGGATTACTTACTTTTTCACCATATTTTTTAGGGGTAGTGGGTTCTTTCTTAGAAAGCGGTAGGTACCTTTTTTTTAAAGAAATTAAACTTAAGTTTATTAGATTTAATGCATAAGATGTTTATTAAAACTGATTCACATAGAAATTCGGCGACTTAAAAATAACTAGAAAAAACACCCCTTCCAAAATTTCATTTTGCGGCATGGAGCACCATAACGCTGGCGGCGTTACCTCTCTGGATTGTTAAAGAAATCCTTTGCGAGAGCTTCGCCGGTTTTGTCGATCAAGTGGGCCGACAACACCCTCATGAAAGCTTTCATGTCTGCCGACCAGGGACCCAGAGTCTCAACCGCGAGAGCCGCAAACTCATATTCATGCATTATGCATGAATACTTTCGGCGCTTGAGGCTCTGGGCCTGGCCAGCAGCAGCGCCGGCTTGTGACCGGGTGGCATTAATGTGAGACGCAGCGAACGTGTCGACACACGTTACGTCCCACACCAATGCCCTCCCCAATTTCCAAGGCACCAAGGTGATCCCGTCTGGGCGCTTGCCAAGTTAACTTAAGTTATCTTTTTTTTTTGCCGTGTGTGGTGCCCCCTAAGACGTGATGCCCTAAGCAATTGCTTAATTTGCTTATGGGTTAATCCGGCACTGGGTATACCTAATCAAATTCAAATTCAATCATTTATTCAGCACATAGGGGCACTTTTACACGTCAGAAAAAGAATTTACCAGCGCTTCCTAGACCCATTGCTTGAGAAGAAGCGCCGCTACTCTAATCTACTCGTAAAGTAAATCACACGACGACAGGTTTGGCTCAGTTGGTAGTGACCATACCCACTGCTCCGAATGTCGCGGGTGATGTTTAGTATTTGTATATGTATGTATTTCTCTATATAAGTATTTATATCGTTGTCTAGCACCCATAGTAGATACAAGCTTTGCTTAGTTTGGGGCTGGGTAAATTTGTGTGAAACGTTCCAAGATTATTGATTTATTCATTTAATCCATTCAAGAAAGCTGTTCAGTTTTTATGTCTCTATATTTAGTGACTGTCAAATATTCCCTTACGCTGCAGTAGGTAAGTACTATTATAATATTTACTTGTATATCAATAATGTTTTATCGTTTTAATAAAACCCAAACTTTTAGGTACAAACCTAGTTATTGTGATTTGTGGTTTACAGTGTTGATTAATTTAGGTAATTCGAGAAGTCATTAAACAATGACTAGGTTAAGTACGGAATAAATACCGATGTAATTATTATATATTTTTCCTGTAGTTAATTAAGCCGCTAAATAGGTACATATACATGATTGATTTTTCAAACGCATTAGAATATTATTTATTTTATTTCCGGTATACTAAAAACACAAAAGTGCAGTTAGAACTTGAACATCCATATTAATATTATAAATGCGAAAGTAACTCTGTCTGTCTGTCTGTTACCTCTGCACGCTTCAGCCGCGGCTAACCAGCGCGCTGGACCTATTGAGATGTGGCATGGACATATTTGGGGTCCTGAGAAAGGACATAGGCTACTTTTTATCCCGGAAAAACGCATAGTTTCCGCGGGAACGCGATAACCGAAAACCACGCGGGCGAAGTTGCGGGCAGAAGCTAGTAATATTATAAATGCGAAAGTAACTACTTTTTATCCCGGAAAAACGCATAGTTCCCGCGGGAACGCGATAACCACGCGGGCGAAGTCGCGGGCAGAAGCTTGTAAAATATAAAATCGTATTTACCTATATTCCATTATGTATAATCGATTAACTTGGCTTATCACCTCGAATAATTAAATATTAAAATTAATTATCACCATTGTTGGGTCTCATATCTAAGGCATAATAACGATTGTTAATCATATAGAAGCAATAGTGAGTGCTTTATACTTGTATAGGTAACTTGAGTAACAAGCAAGTTCATTTATGTGTGAAGTCCCCAATCCGCACTGGGCCCACGTGGGGACTAGGTATAGCCCAAACCCTCTCGTGATGAGAGGAGGCCTGTGCCCAGCAGTGGGACGCAAATAGGCTGTAGTAGTAGTACATAGTATTAAGTTCATTTATTGTTGAATAATAATTAAAAAGAAAATCCCAGGAAGTTAAAATTGTAGGTATCATTCACGTTTATAATGATACAAAATCTGGTCATTATTCTAATGGTAAATTCATTTCTGTTAAATTCATTTAGAAATAACCTGTAAAAGTGCCCAGATGTGGCCTATTTGTTGAATAATTATTTTGATTTTTGATTTTGATTATCACATTAATATGAAATCACTGCAACGTAAACAATTCTCTTTTGAATTATATTTTCATCATCAAAACCTTAAAACAACATGAAACAGTAGTACTTAGATGATAAACTAAAAATAAAGGTCCTCTACGCCTCTACGTTTTTCTACTATCATCCGAAATAACCGGTCAGTATCAAATTGTTATGTATAGTTATTATTTACCTATTCGAAATTTGAACGGCCAATCCTATTGGCAAACAGAGTCGTAAATAATTCGCAAATCGAATTTGACCTCCGTCCCTTTCTTACACAGATCAAAATAACGCATAGCGATTCTGTATTTCAGGTAAACGACCGTTTATTGATATCTTGAAATTGAAATTTGCCGGCCGCCGTTTTATTTCGGCGCGTATTTATCACAAAGTTCTATTATATTCAGCGATGTTTTCTGAATACATTTGATTTCCGAATAACATACGAATTTATTTAGTGCGTTAAAAGAAACGCCGGATGTTGACCTGGTGTCTGGTAATATACTTTAACAGTAATAATACGATAACTACTAAACTAAGAATCTGTACTGATTCTTTGTGAAATGTGGTAGTATACAGTAGGAATATACTCGTATCATACCCCGAAAGCGCAATGTAAAACTAGTTTATTTAATTATTAAAAAAAAGCCTGATAGATCAAGACGAAAATTCGGAAAATTTCTGACCCCAATCCAAAGCCTATGTGGCCTATTGTAAACCGGAGTTTTTAATTTTTGACTATTTTATTTGCTAAATAAATAATAAATAGCATTTATTTCAGATCAATCCTTTAATCCCGTTTACTGGGTGTGGGTTTAATTAATTACTTAATTATACCATAATTAGCTATAATTGTTATACTCTCGCAGTTCCGGACCGGCGGCCTTTCCTGTTCCCTTCCCTTCTATCTTCCCTAATCCTATGTCCCCTATCCTCCCTTATCCCATGCGCCCTATCCTCCTCCCCTTTCGAGATCGGCAACGCATTGGTGACGCCTCTGGTGCTACAAATATCTATAAGCGGCGATGACCACTTACCACCAGGTGGCCCACCTGGTGGTAAGATGGTCCCCGCTTCTTTCTGTTTGTCAATCTTTTGACATATAAAAAAAATTACTCGCCGGACAGGTCCGTAAAATCCGCGCGGTTCTCATCAGAATATATCGATCATCGAGATGCACAATAATTGAGGGAGGCAAAGTCCGTCGGCTTAAATTGAAAGTTCAAAACAAACTTTGCAATCAATAGATAAAGTTCATTTTGTTTTGCTCGGTCCTTCCCCGTTCTCCCCTCGACTGACGGATGTGGGTAGGTACTAGACGTAGAAAACGCAAGTACTCTGTCAGGATTACGTGAAAACATGCGATGGAGTCATCGAGCCAGCTTTGAATTGTTTCACATATGAGTACATTACTAAATAAATGAAAATATGTGAGTTGGCTTCGTCCGCGAGGAATAAGTCGTGAAAAAATCTCTTTAATCAACTTTTATCCTTAATTTTCACCAATAATCGGTTTAATGGCTTGGAAGAGATTTTCATTGTCGCATTCGCAAGTAGCGATGTAATTTTTATCACTTCAATAATATCATGAAATTCCGTAATATGTGTAGGAGATGAAACACATATACTTAAAACATAGAGATGTAGACTTAAAGCACATTATGTGAGTAAAACATACAACAATTTCCTTCGCAGTAATCTCAGGAAATGAATCGATTTATTGTTAAATCAGAGCGTCGTCGCGTTACAACCTTTCGTCCTATTTATATCAGCGAACGATCATCAGGCATCGGGCAAACGCGAAAATGTCCGAAAAACAAAATCACACCCTATAAAAGTGGAATAAAAGACAGAAACGTCATTAGGAGCCGCGGCGATCCCCCGGTGGGGGCGATCCTGGGGGGGCGGGCGAATATCAACGAACTCATGTCCCGTGCGTATGACGAACGTATACATTTTGTTAGTAAACAATTGAGTACAGCGTAAGCCTGACATTCGGGGATTCCAGATTTGAATACGGACCGTTACATTTTTTTAAATTTGCATTTGTTTTAGGGCATTGCATTTGTCTACAGGATGTAGCGAGGGGTATAACGTAACAAATATGTGTAGAATAACATTTAATTTTGCCGATAATTGTAAAACTGCAGTAACAAACTAACAGAAAGTGTACTACATCATCTTTATTAAGAAGACATCGAGAGAGGAAAGCTTCGATCTGAACCCACATCAAAGTTGAAATATTAATTAAGTTCAAGTTAAAAGCTTTCGTAGCTTCGCGGAGCTTTTCACCGGAAGCCCGTCCCGGCGCTACGCGGTGCGCGTAGCACTTCCGGTGTCTGCATTGTGCATGCTATTAGAACATGCTTTTTGACGTCGCTTAGTTAGAAGGTTATTAACAACTAATTGTTGGGAATGAAAGTGAAATGATGGTGTTTTATGGGTAGATCGAGCACTTTCATGTGTTTGAAGGCATATTAATGCTCATTAATTTAAAAAAAAGAATTGGGTAACTTTGTACACTAAAAATTTTGCCGATAAATTTTATTTTCGTAATCTAACAATATGTCACAAAAATAAATCGCCGTGTCGACGTGTAAGGTACTCGATGGGAACTTATTTTAAATTTAACGTAATAATAAAGCGGTAAATCGGTATAAAGTACTCACCAGTTTCGGTCGCCATGGCCGGCAGTTCGGAGGGCGGCACGGCGGAGTCGGGGCGTGCTCGCGCGCTAAACTCCACTCCCGCGCATTCCGCGCGAGCCAACAGCGCCGCCACTTTCACACCTTCTGTCCTCCCTGGTCGCAAACAAATCCAACTAGCGACCCACTCCTAATCTGCTCCCAATATTTCCGTACCCCGTGCAATTCTTGCAGTGTTCCTTTTTTGAAAATATAAATTGCTTCTCTTTTTTTTAAAGCTTCCGGTTTCACACAGCGATTCCGTTTTCTTTTTTTCTTTTTGCAACGCTGGAAAAAGATTGTATACGTTAAGCACTGGCCATCGCCATTTAATTGTATCCGCAATTTAAAAAAAAGTGCGATTGCACTTGTGATGATGACGAAAATCCCGCAAATATGCAAGTTGTTTATTTTATTTCAAAACGAAAACTTCATTGATATTGTGCGGGGACTTCGAGGTGATTGTTTTTTCGGTATTTTACGGTTACGGGTGTGTTTTACGGGTTTGTTTGCGTGCCTGAATTTATAGCGGCGCGGAGGGTGCGAGCCTGGTGAATTTTTCATTGACGCCGAAGCGAAGTAGACAATTTTATTACTATTTTTTTATCTATCGGAAGTCTATTTCCATAACAAAGTACCTAACACTGAGAAGTAAATTTAAAAACCGAATCTAACGAAAATAAAGATTCCGTTATTAGCACGTCTCACGTTCATAAATTACAACACAAACAATAATAATTGTCCAACTGCTTAGACTAAATCGTTTTTAATGGTCGAATCTAACGCGCAATGCAATTAATGCTCTATTACAATTCCTAAATTGCACGTAGTGACGTAAGAAGTGTCGGGATGCGCCGATAGTGGCGATAAGTCGCGGTGCAGCGATCGATGGTGTGCACCACAATAAGGGAGGCGCGGGCAGATAGAAATCAATACGATGTCCATCACCGGTGCACCCCCCGCGCGGCGGGCGCTGCACCGCGCTGCATTTATGTAACCACCCGTAAAACACATTGGGACCGTGGAGTTTTTTAATAGTGGCACAATTACGTT
>CAXARK010000401.1:0-12731 GCA_963971205.1 Aethes cnicana
CGATTGACTCGTATGTAACACGAAATTTAAACTTAAATGCTTACTAATACTGCTAATACTTAATATATTTAACCACACAACAAACACAGTTTACGCGGGCTCCAGGTTCTAAAGTAGTCTTATAAGTACATATTAACAATGGATACTAAATAAAAGTATCCAAAAGTACTAACTTGTAAAAAAAACTATAACTCCTTTATTAGATAGTCGCATTACCATATAACAATACTAAACACTAATGACACCCCGCGTCCGTGAGTCGCGAGACATTCCCGCCGCAGAGCCGGGAGCCCGCGGCCACAGCCGACACACGCCTCGACTCTCCGTTCCTCTTCTCTATCATTTTCTAGTGATGAATTTATTCAAGCTCAACAACAGTTAGCCGGTGGGCGAGTGAAGACGCGGTGCCGGCGGCGGCGGAGAGGGAGCGAGAGTACTTCCCGTCGCCGCCCGGCAGCTCCAGCAGCGACGCCACGCTGCGCCGCGCGCCCGCCGCGCCCCCCGCGCCCTCGCCACTCGCGTCGTCCTCAGCCCCGTTCCCCGAGTACAAGCACTGACCGCGCGCTGCCGCTGCCGCGCCACCGAACTCTGAACGCGCGCGCGCATTCTAAATATAACCTAAGACGTCTCGAAACTCACAATCACGCACATCAATACGTTACACGCTTTTTAAACTTATGTCGAAAAGTGTCCATGTATTAATGTCGGTGACTGTGCAGGCGATCGCCGCGCGGAGTGGCCGGCAGCCCGCCCACGCGGGGGCGATTTTTCGAAGTGTTTATATGAAGTGTGTGTAATTGAATGTTTGTAATGAGCGACGCGATGCATTAGTTTCAAAACTGACTGCCATTGTTATCTCCTATTAAATATGTTTATGTAATCGATCGAGTTGATTTACTAGTTAACTCTGGACGTAGACTCACTACCAGTGTAGTCTAGACACTCGTTATATGGACAGAACAGCATAGTGATGTACTTAGTATCTTTCTCGACCGTATATAGTTGTTTAGCTATACTCAAAATACGTACTAGTAGATGCGTTGTACCGTGGATCATACTTCCAGTATGTGAGACATGTTGCGATTGCAACAGATGCACGCGAGCTCGATCCACGATTGGTCTACAGGTATCTAGTGTAAGACGTAAGTGTCTATTTTATCTTCAAAAAATCGCCAGCCGTCGAGGCGGGCCGGCGGGGCGGGCTACGCCGAGCCGACCGCCCTAGAATATTCGATGTATGGAGCTGTTGCACTGTTAGGTTAATCACTTACGAATAGTTTAACCGTTAGTAACACAATAATACTTCACACGTAGTTAATCTAATAAAGGATTAGAAACTTAGGCCGGGGGCGCCGGATTACCCGTCCCGCCACCTGTGAATACGTAGTTATTGTTAGAAATCAGTTATTGTACATATATTGAAGTATGAAGTATTAAATTGCACATTTATTGATTGACTGAAGTAGTAAAAAGTAAATATAGAGAAAACTGTTGAATATAAGTTTCGATCGGCTAAGTAAGCGCCGTCGCGCCCCGCGGCACGGTAGGGGTGTCCCCGCGCAGTCATGTTCAGACAAGCTGGTGTGCAGCACGCAACTCGCTCGCCTGTAGGTATCGACCACACTCCGCTACTGTTGACAAGGGCTGGGGCCACACTCAGTACTGTCAAGAAACGCGTCCTGTTGGAAAAATAAATTGCCCCACTCACATAGTAGACACATGCTGTCACTACCATCGTGAATGATGTGATGAATCCTGAGTTCACTCAGGCTGCTGCTGCTGCTGATACTTAATAGGCTTTCATAAATATTTGCGCACTAGTAAACTCTCTTCTAAATCATACCATACTTAGCACCATTATTGGAGACATCGCCGGTACTCAAGCTAGATAAACCAGCTGTTTCTGAAGAGATGTACACCATATTGTATGGAAATGATTGCGCCCGGAGACCTTTGATAGGTTAATACACCATGTCACCTCTGTAAATGAACAACAGCATCTTGCTTCTAGATACTTTCATTTACAAGTCACTTTAATTGACAATCGCTTTTCATCGTGTAATTAATTTGTTATTTTCTATGCAACAAAATATGTAATGGCTATTGATGTGGTAAAGAAGAATGAAAAAAAAAGATAAATGAAGATGCTGTTGATCGGTAGCCGAAGTGAAATTGTGTAGTAACTTTACTGTTACGTTGAAATGTTTAATAATTATATTTGTTCTATTAAAACGATACGCTTTATAACTCTTATATCTGTTCAAGTGTCCGGGGTGCGGTGGGCTAGTAATAAGCTAGCATAAATAAGACCCAGACTACGCGCTGCCACACACAAGCTCGGCATTTGCAACAAATTACTGAACATGCTTTTGTATTATATTAAACTAACTAAAATAAATTATAACATAATTTGTTGGAAGCAACAGTAACTGGCAACACATCCACCTGATGGTAAGCGGTCACTATGGCCCATGGACATAAGAAATCATATGATTTCAAATGCGTTGCCAATCCTGAGACAAATATGGAATGCCTCTATGCCAATAATTCAACCAGCTGTCCTATCCCCTTGCCGGAACACAACAGTGCGAGCGATGCTATGTGGCGGCAGGTTAGCGAGTAAGATGGTAGTAGAGCTATCCGGGCGGACCCTGGACCAGGTTAGCAAAACATATGACGTTTTTTGTTAATGTGTGCCAGTTTGTATGCGACTGCGTGAGTCTATCATTGTTTCATGGAGTAGGGTAAGTAAGTCTGCACGGGGCCGGGGTACGCGAGACGTCGAGTTCGTTTTGACTTCCAACCGACGGAGCTCAAGTAGCTTGCGATTAGATAGGCTATTAACAAATTCAGCAAATGTATTATTAAGCGAAGCTTTAATGTAACATGTGTTAGTTTGAAGGGTGTCGATATTCAAGTTGAGAGCTCGGCGTCGTAGATCTGTGGATGTTTTGTAGACGTTAAGTTTACGATTGAGTTAGCTTTTAAGTTCGTGCCGTGGGATACAGTGTCGAGTTCCCAGGACAAAGCCCAGGAGAGTCTTCGTCGTCCTACACTCGTCCCACTGTGTCCGACATCATATTGTTCCATTTGTTACTAGAAAATTGAAGACAAGAAGTTATTAATCAAACGGGAAAAATGTACACTCCTACGGTACCAAAAAAAGTATTGCTCAATGTACATATTTTAGAAATCTTAATTGTATCGGGAAATTCGATGGAAATATATCTCGGTTTCAACGTATAAATTAAGCCTAATATCAGATTAAAATAACGAGTAAAGAAAAATAAATTCACACTAAAATGTCAATGTCAAGCCAGTTATAGCAAATAGCTACTATTTATTATTATACATATTGAGATGTATTATTAGCAATATATATGTATTGAAATAATGAACTTTGGGATACTCATTCGGCTACAAGTGCATCAACCAGGAGACTGGTTCCTGTTTGATTAATAGCTACTTGTTAATTGTACTTACAAATATGACACCAATATTATGAAATTCATCGTCGCTTCTGTTTTTATATTGTAATTGAAGTGAATAGAACAGTATCCATCACCCTGTTACGTAACTATTACTGCGATCTCGTATCACCGTGCACTAATAAGTTGAAACTAGACATAACGTACGCATATTCTAAAACTTAATGTGAATATAAAAGTTATCCATTTTATCAGAATATCTATTTATTATTATTGTATTGAATAATCGAATTTACCCCAAAGACACGAAGGGAAGAGATGTATGATAAATGTTATAGTTTCGCGTTTACTTTATTGAAACAAATTTAGAACGTTATCGTTTGATTCGCGATCAGGCTAGGCTAGGTGGCGCGGCCACGTCAACTCGTAGGCGATACAATTAAATTATGAAATAATTATGTAGACGAGCCTCATATCGGCTGTTATCATTCCGATACGAAGTTCGCCGGGGCCGAACCGGCTTCCCGCGCCCATCTCCCAACACTCTACTGATATTTGTTGTACTTTAAGTTAGTCTAAATAGTTACTATGAACACGTACAGGGTAGATGTTTATGCAATACTCTGTAACTGGGTGCCGCCCTCGCCGGAGTCGGCTGGCGCTGGAAGACTGTCCCGATAAGTAATAATGCCATGGTCACCCTACTTCGCGTCTCCGACTCCGCCCGCGCGCAAACCGCACAAGCGTACGCTCGACCGGTCGCAACGACGTCCTCCCTCAAATAACGTTTCTCTCTTTTCCACATGTATTTAAATTTAGAATTTTAACTGATTAAAGTGGGTTTTGCGTGCAAGCGAGGCTCGGTCACCCAGTAGGCGTCAAATGCGCGCGTTCATAACCACCAGACTAGTCTGTGCGCCAGCGTTGTTGCGTTGGCAGAAGGAATTTCGGAGGCTCCACAGACCAGTCTGTACGCGTAGGCCTAATCGTCAATTGCGAACGCGCCGATACGCCATTGCTCACGGTAGTGCTCTGTTCCTTGCACGAATCATTGCAAACGACTAGACAATTGGAATTAGTGGTTCAAAACCGCCGTGTCACATGTCCATTGTTTCATAGATTGTGGCCACTAAATATGTTGGCTAAGTTAAATAAAACATTATGAATGCCTTGACTTGATTTCTTTTTTCATTTCACAGGAAGTAATTTTTTGCTGAACCCGTTTATTCCACATGATAATGAAATTTTTTAGGAATAAGTGGAAATTGATGACATGAAATATTAATGCGATTATTTTTGTGATGATGTGCTGAAATTGAATTACCTACTAGATTATTTATTCATCGTGCCAGTCAATTTTGAACCAGTTCCTGGAACCACATTCGGGAACGTCAAAACGTCACGGCGTTGAAACTGAACTTTAAACAGCTAGTTTTAAAGTTCAACTTGAGCGCCGTAACGTTTTGACATTCCCTATAGAATGTCTATGAAATCCCTTTGCGTCCCGACTGTAACTCCTGGGCATATTCCCTCTATCTTACCACAAATTCTTACCTACTGCTTGGTAATACAGAATCTATTGCTGTTTTAGTGTTATTCACGAATCACGATAGAAGGCATAGTGCCGTTGTTTTTTCTATTTTTTTTTCTTATTATGAATGGGCTTGCGTTTGACCCTAATCACACCTGATATACTATTATTATGATTTCTATTAAAAAACGCCTTCCATGATTTTTATATCAAAAAAGTTAATTAAAAAAAACAAAAAACCCGACTGCGTAAAAACTAAAAAGAAAAAAACAAGACTACTTAGTTCAGTAGTAGCTAGGATTATGTTAAGTAATTGATTGCTATTGAGGAATCTAAAGATGCCTACTATCGGGACCCATTATTTGTAACATTTTAACCTAGATTTTAAATGGGTCCCGACTGTAGGCATCTTTAGATTCCTCAATAGCAATCAATTACTTAACATAATCCTAGCTACTACTGAACTAAGTAGTCTTGTTTTTTTCTTTTTAGTTTTTACGCAGTCGGGTTTTTTGTTTTTTTTAATTAACTTTTTTATTTTATTATTTTTAGTTAGGGATTAAAATACCGTAAATTCCGCAATCTTGTCATTTCATGGAGAGAGTTGCTATCGTGGGGATTATTAAGTAGCTTGCGATGATCTAAATTACTGATTATTAATCCCTCTAGAGACCTAACCCGGCTCAAAACGCTACATAAGCCTGAACCTATTAAAATTCTTCAAGTCAACCGATAGATGGCGCTACTGGTACTACATAAGAGTATTAGGTAGCTATTTTATTTATTTACGAGCGCTGAGTACTGACTAGTGTACCTAATTGGTACCTATAATCAATTAGGTTATATTTCACTGTATCACACACACTATTGACACTTTAAATGTAATAACGAAACTAAAAGTCTTCAAGTCAACGGATAGATGACGCTACTGGTACACTACATTGCACATGCGTACGTACTTGATTGAAGTTTGAGATTTATGAAAAACATTATTATTAAGTATTTTATAGTCGTCGTGACCTGCTTGAAGACTCGTTGGTCTAGATTATTTCCTGTGTTGCTAATTCGAACGGATGTACTACTGGGTGGATAGGTAGGTACCTACTTTACGTGGTTAGTAAAGGAACTTTGAATCGTTATAAATCATAAACGGTTCTTTTGTCTGAAAAATGGTCAAAGAAACCTAATAATGATTTTTAAATACCTATTCAAAGATACCTCACATGCCATAGTTGGTTGACTTTTATTTTTTTATTTTGTACTATATGGCGTCTGGTAGCCGCCATTTTGAATTTTGATAAATTTCATATCTTCAGTGACACTCGCGCAATTCAGACGAATCGATTGACGTATGATTCATTAAAATCGACCCACGCGTTTGATCTCTAGTGTGCCACAAAGGAACAAACATACATACATACATACATACATACATACATACATACATAGACAGGTAAACACATAACCCTCCTTTGCGGTGCGCAGTCGGGTAAAAAGAAAAATTCTAATGTTCGTGAAAGAATGGTACGCATAAAAAAGCCACTTCCAATTGTCGGGTCGACCTTATTTTTGGTATTGATTGGGTTGTGTTTGGTATGTTAATTATACTGTACAATTATACTGTGTAGATACTATCCACGGATGAGACCACAGCTCTTAAATTAATGAAGAAAAATCCTTAATGTTCAAAAATATCTCAATGCCATGTTTTAATGTGATGTCGAAAAAGTCCCAAACAATACCTACTCTAGGAAAGAAAATTGTTAAAAAAATATATTTAACTGGACCTAGAATCTCACGCAAAACTTTGGAATGTAAAATTGAAGATAACAATTTTTTATTTTTCGTTGTACTTGGTATTTTTTGTGCGTGATATCGATCTGAGGCTCTATTCGAAACGGTCCATAAAATATTTAAAGAGACCATCCTTATCCCTAAATAAAAATACACTTTCTCCCCTCCCTATTTAACGACATTGTGATACCTATATGCTTTACTATCCTATCTATATTACAGCTAATAGGGGTACCTATCATTGAATAGGTTAGTCATAAAATGTACTCTTATTTAGCGATAGGGCGTTCCTATCCCTATATGTACCGTTTCGAATAGAGCCCCCGTTTATAATTAGTCCATTTTTTTTCATAAGGCAGGTAGTTACTATTGAAATACGTGGATCAAGAGTAACTACCGACCGAACAGTGCGACAGTTCACTTTAGTACCTAAAATATGTATTAAAATTGTCAATACACTTTTTAGAAATAAATGTATGAAAGTGGAGATAAATTGCTCAAAAATGTATCTGTCGTTGGCAATGATTCGCGCAACCCCACACCACGGCCGCCCTACTGAATAACTAGAAATGTTAAATTAAGTGATATTATGTAATATACATAAACGAATTTTTAAAAAAGAACGAAAATAAGGCCAACAGTGTTGGTACGAAATTTTCATTTGATTTTACCTTGTAAATAAATTTGCATTTTAATTTACTAAATTGAATGTAACATATTATTAATGAAAAAAATAGATTACAAATTTTATTGATTGTTTCATTGCACCTAGTCAAGGGGAAACGTGGACACTTTTCTCTTGGGAAAGAAAACGTAGAATAACATAATCGTCCACATTTCCTCTAAAAATGAAAAGCACAGTTCCAATTAAAATTTTATATTAGGATATGATAATATATTTATATATGTGCGGACAAAGTCATTCGATACCTCGCTCAAAACTCTTAGTAAATATTATTAATAATAAAGGTAAGTATTCATTCGAACTTGAAAGTTAAATAAGGAACTAGTGAGTAAAAACGATGGCAACGCTCATATCATATTTACCGATAGGTTGGAGTTTGTTCTCGGTATTTTGGCACTATTTGCCTTAAGGCAATAAGGATATGCTTTGAAACTTAATCAATAATGCAATTTTGAGCGCGCGTACAAGTCTTCGTCTATAAAAGAAGGCTTTAACCACCGATATCGAAGCTACCGCTGGTTCGCCTGATCCTAAACTTGGCGTAATCGTCCTGCGAGGGATCGAAGGATGATATCTTGTCGCACTGCGCCGCCGCGGCTGCCTGCTGCAGCTGGTCGCCGAACGCCTTCACGTCGTCTCTCTTCAGCTCCACCATGTACTTGCGCGACTCCATCACCACCACGGCGTCGTCGCGCGCCATCGACCACACGCTTGGCTTCACGCGCGCCACCATGTTGTGGCCCACGAACACCCCGTGAAACAAACCCTGGAACTGAGGCTTGTGCGGATAATGATCCAATGCAGAAAGTGACAAGAAGTGCACCTTGGCATTATCCACGTTGATATAGGTGTCGCGGTCTTCTCGGAGTAGCAGAGGAGCTTCGGGCCCGCTCCGAGATATCTTAGCATCCAGCTCACTCATCACCACCATTCCTAAATTTTGCTCCGTGTCTATATTCATTATACTGGCGTCGAACTTCTCGCGGTTCTCCAGTTCGTACAGCATGCGCATCACGTTTCGTTCGGAAATATCGGTGGCACGTTTATAATTGACTCCATGAGAAGACTTCAACATGTCTTTGTCTTCACAGTTTAACCCATAAGCTGTATACGGCGATGCAACTACGTCACCCAGGTAGCCTCTGTGCAGATATCTGTCCCCGCACTTGTACACGCCAGCTGCTAGAGTTACGTTCGGTCGACACACTTCGGTCTCTAGCCAAGTAAAAGCTATCCCATGCTCTCTAAAATGCTTGTATTCTTGGAAACAGATCTGACCTCCAATTTCTTTCAAACGCATATGATAATCCCAGTCATACACACCTCCTCTACTGTCATACCTCAATCCTAAAGAATTCCTAAGGCGATGCTCCCACAATTCACAGGCGTTGAATTGGTTCGTGTTGCCAGTTGTCCAGAAATTTAGGAGGTTTTCCATGTAGTCGCGTTCGCGATATTTCATTTGCTCAATCGAGACGCATGGTAACAGACAGTTCATGAATTCTGGATTAGTGACCATGCCAACAAGCTGACGGGCTTTGGCGATAACGTACCTGGATGTAGGTGGGCGGAGCAGGATATTTCCGTACACTTCAAGGAATCGTCTTGTTTTCTCGAGCAGGCCACATCTTGTAGTCTTTTCTAGAGCCAGAGACAAGAGTAAGAATTGCCGAGTTATGATTTCCGGACAGCCGTCGACGACAAACAAGTTCATGTAGCGGCGTTCATGTCTGTACGCTTGAGATATGGTTTTGATGAGGTGGCGCGCATCGCAGCCTCCGATGACCAGGAAGTTCAACTCGTATGCGCCGTTATCACCGTGTTTTAAGTATTCCTCTTGCAAATCGAGCGCTGGACTTAACCCCCAGAACATTGTGGAAGATTTGTCGAGTATACAAATACTACACAAGTAGCCTCTTCGCGTGTTGGCAGAGAAATGTTGTCAATGTCATGGCGGCGTAAACAACGAGCGCCAGGGCCTGGGGGTTGTCATGGACACGGGTTATTTATACGCGTTGCCGCTCGAGCGGCGGCCAGTGCGAGCGCGACTAATTCGATAGATACAGATAACCTGTCAAGTGGATAATGAGGTTTATTGATTATCCCTTACTGTGATTATTTATACAAACGCAGGCTTTGCTTTAATTGGGTTCTGTTTTAATAGGTTCAATTATGAAAAGTAGGTAAGATATAAAATCTTGAAATACGTAAGATTTGGGTAACGAATCTGTATTTTATATAATACGAACCTACTTTCCCCGACACTCCATCCCATAAAAAGTACCTACCTACATCGGGACACACATCGTCAAAGCAAGTTAGCGAGCAAGGGTGCGATTCGAAAACAGTGTTTTTTGTGTAAATAAAATTATAAATTATCACTAGTTTAGTACTTATTTAATACATTATACAGTCCTTAGAATATTTTTTATATAAAAAAAAAACAATATTTCAACAATAAATTTAAATGAATACTGGTTACCACGATAGCCTGCTGAACCAAATACCAATCGGATCCTAATCCATATGCCCAGAAAGGCCACTTATCTCACAAACTTATTAGTCCATGCAAATTAACTTACAATGAGTACGCAATTAACATCAACTAACCAAGGATGCGCTTTGAGTGGGGACGTTATATACTTTTATCTCCGAACTAGATCCATTATCACTGCTATGATTGTGACTATAATTACTTTCTATGTCTCCACCACTCACATTATCCGATACTCCAATATCTCCTTGAATTTGAATACCATTTGAATTTGACTCTAGTCCAAGTACGACAGAATCGTTCGCAGGCGGTTTCACATTTGTCAGACCAACTCTCTTTACTCTTGAGAAATGATAATCGAAAAGGTCTGGTTCACTATGTTTCTTTTCTATTACTCCTACGATTCTAGGTATACTTTTGCTATCTTCGTTTTCATAGATATTACCGAAAGATTGAGCTGTTTTAAATGATCCATCACTTTCATCTCTATACGAGTTTGAGTCTGGAATATTTACTGAATCTCGAGATACATCGTATGTTATTGCATCTGCGGCGCTTAAATTACTCATCAAGGAAGTAACATTGGTGCGAGTACTGCTTGGCTCAATGAAAGCCTGTTCACTCTCGTCTCTCACCAGTTCGCTCCTATGCGGTAAGGAGGAGCTCGCAGGTGTCTTAGTCGGCTTCTTAACGCGTAACCTAGCCAACCACATCCCTCTTGTTTTAGTATTGATTATTACAAAGAATATAAATAGTACAAAGCCTTGGTAGCTTGTCGTCAGAGTAAAAAGGTACGCAGCGACGATATTGTAGGCGAAGAGGCCGAAAACCCAAGGCAACCCGAAAAGAAACACTAGTAAACAACTTACTGATGCTCGGCGCAAAACTTCACTAGAATCGCCATGCTTTTTAATTTTCCTAGTTGCAAAAACAGATCTAAGAATCAAGCCAAATAGAATCCAGTTTGTTAGTACTACTATAGTAATAGGTGTATAAACAGTCAGCCAAAGACCCAGTCCTAAAGGATAACAGAAGGCACCATTAGGAGTTTTTTCTTCAAATCTCCTTGCATAAGAGTCAGGAGCAACCGCAACCAGCACTGTTATTATAGCCAATGGAAAAAACCAGGAAAATGCCGATGCTTTTAGCAACTTCCGCGAAGGATCTCTCGCAAAAATCAATACTAATTTCCTATAAGATATAATAGCCGCTACTAGCATCCAACAGAACGATGCTAAAACTGCATAATGCAAAAGCAGCCCAATGAAGAAACAAAACATGTTGTAGTCCTCAAATTTCAGAAATACGATGAGAAGAAAACAGATGACATTAATAATTAGGGCTAAGGTCAGTTGTAGCCAAATTTTGTTGTTGAAATCGTTCCTCCAGGATTTGAACAGTATAGCCGTTAGCAGTATAATGAATAGTCCGAATAGTGATAAGAAACATCCAGTCAATGAGATAATTTCTAAAGCCTTTTCATTTGGTTCGGAGAAAACTGCCTTTGGGACCAACACTTCTGCGAAATGTGTAAGGTGGGTGCATCGGCAGATGTCTAGGACGCCGTCGGGCGAGTGGATGAATATGCAGCCTTCTTGAGACCAGTAGCCGCCGGTTCCGTTCTCGGTGAAGTGCCAGTATGCGCAGGCGCGTGACATGTTACGGGCTGGTTTGAGTATTGATGGCTTAAAATGGATGTCTATTACCTGAAAAGTAAAATAAAAAGATTTTTCAATCATGAACCAAAAATCCAAAGACCTTTCTGTTGTTCTCTTTGAGTCCGGGTAGGTTTGTTTATATTTCGACCAACCTCTCCCTCATTCAGCTGCGTGAAATTGTCGACATTGACGCTGATGACTTGGCTGTTGACGACGTAGTGGCTGTCACGTCGGAAGGCGCGGTCGGAGGCGAACACGACGAAGCTGATGCGGCGCGGTGTGTCCGACAAAGACGGCGGCAGGCTCACCACCGCGTCGCTCGAGTCGGACGACAGGAACGTGGAGTCCACGGTATCTGGAAATGTTTCCATAACATAACGTTAAGGGTGTTGCAGTAAATAGATACTAACGTACTTCAGCGTCACAGACCAAGATCCTTTTGACTTATTTGAGCATTTGCGCTAATTTTAGGTAGGTACCAAATTAAAGCCATATACAAAAAATATATACCTACAGCGAAGTTTGGAAAACCTACATACATATAGGTAACTCCATAATTAATTGTTTCAGTAAATCTTATTTTCTTCAGTTGTTAGGTTAGGTTTACAAAGTAATCAGTATACCTACTTTCTCTTAGAATAAAAAAAGCACATTATTGATTATATCTCGAATGTTCCTTATACTTTCCTATTATATTTTGAACAGAAATAATTAGGTACCTAAGCAAGAAACTTTAGAGTAAAAAGTGCTACCTCACTAAACTTCTCAACTTTGACAAGGACTTTTACTGCATTCTTGACGTGATCGTGTGTAGGTACGTATCCTTCTGTATCTTGGGGTAGACC
Organism: Aethes cnicana; assembly: GCA_963971205.1. Lineage (NCBI taxonomy): Eukaryota > Metazoa > Arthropoda > Insecta > Lepidoptera > Tortricidae > Aethes > Aethes cnicana. The sequence goes on from CAXARK010000401.1 coordinate 12,436, forward strand.
TAATGTAGATAGAGCAGTGAACGTCTTTCGGTTACAAATGAGATGACCCTTACCATTTAGAATGTCAAAGCTCGCCCCGTCCAGCCCGCCGGCTGCGGCCACTCGCAGCCCGCGCACGGGGTGCGCCGGCGCACTGTCCGCCATGACGACGGCCACGTTCCGCCGCGCCGTCACCGCCGTCGTCGAGCCGGCCAGATCGGCGCGCGCGCCGAGCACGTCCAGCGAGTGGAGGAGCGAGCACGGGAACTCGAGGTCAGCGTCGAGTAGGACGTCTAGCTGGAATGTGCAATTTGAGC
>CAXARK010000402.1:0-17431 GCA_963971205.1 Aethes cnicana
GTAACCGCGCTGCCGCATGTGCCGTCTCGCTCCCGCGCGCGGCGGCGCGCTCGCCGCGTCCCGCTCCGCCGCTGCACATGCAGTCCTCATTCGATGTGCCCTGGTCCTCCGACATGACTCGCCGATAATCAGATAGTCGATCGGCTTGGGCCTCGCGCGCTGACGAGGCTCGTGTTAACACAACAAACGTCGCCGGAGCCCCGCGATCGATATATGGCCAAATAAGCCCTAAGCTGATGCTGTAGATAGACAGTTAGTGCCGAGGACGGAGCAGGCTCCACGATGACTGCTGAGGTAGCTACAGTAGTACGCTCGTAGCCACTCGTAGCAGCTCGTAGGCCCTCGTAGCGCCCTTGTAGCGTAGCGAGTATAGTGCTCCCGAGTAGCCACATCGAAACGCATACGTGTGTGCGTCGTCGGGGGGTAGATTTTTGGGAATCATGTTCCAGGGAAATCGGCTTATATTTATGGACACTTTTTACCTTATAAGTGTGAAAATTGTGTGCACTATCGAGAATATATTTCATCGATTTACGTAACGAAAATGAAGAAGGCGACGATTTCAGTAAGTAGACGCGATATGAAGAATCGTTTTCACATTGAACTGGTTTCACTCGATTGGAAGTTAAATTTGATGATTTGGTATAGACGTCAGCTGGGTTTCGATGGTGATTTTTCGGGTTTCATACGCCTGGACAGTCGATAGATTTGTGTGCCGAGTTCGTTACTATGCAGCGCCTGGTAAGATCAATATTTAATATTTTACAACGACGGTTTAATAAATTCAATAACATTAAATTAATTTGACCTTGATTTATGTTAATTTTAAGCAAACGAAAAAGTGTATATGTTTAGGTGTTACAAAATTAAACACACCAATACAATTTGAGACATGGATGTTTCGTCCAATCATCATTATTAACTTGAAATGGGAATGAATAAATTTTCTATGTGATATTATAGTTTTTTTTCTTTAACTTTAATTAATTCGTTTTCTTAATTATTATCTGCAAAAACCAACATAAACTTTTAAAATGTTTTTCATACTTTAACATACTCCTAGAGGCGAGTTACTACCCTATCAGTTCTAAACTTTTATAGGAACCAAATTTGTTAACACCTTTTAGAGTCGTAAAACTAAAATGAAATTTTTGAACTATAAAGTTATTACATATAATATAATGAACAAAATCTTAATTAAAACTATACCAACTATGCTTACAAGTGATCGTTTTAAAAACAACTCAAAATTTAATTATTTCTAGAACTAAAAGCTTAAAGACGCTGCAACCTTCTGTCTATACTTACTTAGTCTGTCTTGTTAGCTTGGATTCAACCAGAGTGAATTAGAAGGCGCGCCGATTAAGCAATAATAAACTCTGCGTCAAGGGTTTAAGTGCTTCGCCGCGCGCTTTCGTTGTGTTGTGTTCTTAAGTTGTGTCGTGCTATACGTATAAATAGTAAGAGTATGGTACAGTCGGGTTCATTAATATGTATACACTTTTGGACCATATTACAAATGATGGTGGAAAATTGGTTACACTGGGAGGATTAAAGCCATTCACTACCTACTATTACCAGCCTATTTGCGTCCCACACAAACCACATCTTTGAATTACTTCGCAAATACGTGCAGGTTTCCTCACGATGTTTTCCTTCACCGAAAAGCTCAGTGGTAAATTCAAATTGAATTTCACACATAAGTAAACTTAGAGGTGCGAGCCGGAATTAAACCCCCGGCCACCACGGCTAAAAACCATTAGACTATAATAAACTCACAGTATCGGCTATCGATTCAAAGCAAGTTTATGGGTTTATTTTTTCCCGTAATTGTCAAAAAGTAATAAAATATTTAATCGATGTTTGTTGACGATAAGAAGTCAGCGTATTTTTTTCTTTAACAGCGAATAACTTGGTTAAGCGATAAAAAAAATTACACCATCGTATTTAGGAAAAGTGAACTCGATTGTACATAAAACAGCGAAGATATATAAAAAAATATACTTGTTTGCATAGCATCTACTTTATAAACAGGAAAAAGCCATGAAATCTATAAAAAAATATTTAATCGCTTCTTAATTAGGTACTTCAAGTTTCAATGTAGGCGATTTTGAGTTCAACTGTTCGTTATTTCTGCTATCGATGTTTTTTTTTAAACCATCTATGCAGGCTGACAGGGTTGGGGGCACTATCGACATCACAGTCTTTTGAAGTTTGAAGGCGGTCTTCTATTTATTTATTTCGTTTATTTTTCGTAGACTTTGCGTAGACACTACCGTGTTCCCCATACCGAAAGATTTTCACTTGGTGGTTGCTTGGTAGCATGGTAGATTACCTATACATGAAACGGTACACAAGTCACCTTAGAGCGCATCTCAGAGCAGAGGAGCGTAACTCTGCCAACATATTCTAGATTGACAATAAGAAACACTTAAATATCCAGTCTATGCGGTCGCTGTAGCCGAAAACGGCCAGGATGATGCCAGGATGGCATCATGGCATCATCATCATACACCCATATCCATATTAATATTATAAATGCGAAAGTAACTTGGACCGATTGAGATGAAAGGCATGGAGTCTAGTTGGGGTCCCGAGAAAGGATGTAGGCTACTTTTTATCCCGGAAAAAGCATAGTTCCCGCGGGAACGCGATAACCGAATTCGGGTGAAGTCGCGGGCAAAAGCTAGTGAAAAAAAAAAAATCTTGCTTAAAAATATTTTTAGTAAAAACACGCGGAACGGCTGCCAAATGTTTCATAACACCAGCAGGACGGTCCGTTTCCGAGCGCGTCAGCTGCAGTGATCGTTCTTAATTGGCCCGCCGAATACGCCGTTGGAAAACACTGACTTTTTCATGCCCCGCGAAATTTAAACGTTCAATATTGGTCTGGAGCGAGAACTGGCCGTTTTCAATTCGCGTGTTTACTTTTTCGATGTTTTGGAACTTGGTAGACATTGTTAGGCACAGTGATACTAACCACAACAGCCTTCCGTCCAGCTGCTAGGCGCAGAGTGTGTTCTCATTGCGGTAGGGAGAGATGACTTGCTTGCAATGACTTGGGTACGATTAGGTAGTAGTTGTGGCAGCAGTTGTAAAACCATAGTCAGCAATTAAGAAACTCTCATCATTACTTATTAAGACCCTGCGTAAAACTAATGTAGATATCGGGCAATTAGGACATAATCAGGACCTGGCCAATCAGGCCGCAATCGGTAAGCAAAGGGATATCAAACGGAACATCAAAAGGTCTTAGATTAATAGTTCATTTTGAGCGCCGTGGCGTTTCGACGTACTTACCCTATAGAAACCCGATAAAATCCCCTTTGCGTCGGGAATGAAGCCCCTGAGCAAAGGAACCCTTGCTTGCAGATCGGTCTGAGTGGCGAGCCTTGAGGGAGGCCTATATACCATGTCTGGCAGTGGACATGTTGCTACTTATCACGATTAAGAATGATGACGAGCGGACGGGCTTTACCTCGAAGGAAAGCTAGTTCGTCAAGCTAGTCTAAGTTGACGACCATTCAGATGAGTGTCTAAAATTGACGGCTGGATTGGTCCAGTTGGTAGTGACCCTGCCTTCTGTTCCGATGGTCGCGGGTTCGAGTCCCGCTCGGGGCAAACTTTGTGTGATGAACACGAATGTTTGTACTGGAGTCATGGATGTTTAGTATTTATATATGTATGTATTTCTCTATATAAGTATTTATATCGTTGTCTAGCACCCATAGTACAAGCTTTGCTTAGTTTGGGGCTAGGTCAATATGTGTGAAATGTTCCAAGATATTTATTTATTTATTTATAAAATGCCATGGGTATACGGGCACTAAAACACGTTGAGCCCGCAAGGGACCGCATCGAGATTATAAAACTGTGATGATAAGATTATTTTACCTATCACATCCCTTTTTTTCCCAGGTAAGAACTGAAAGAAAGTGTAATACTCAAATTCAGTAACTTTAAAATTTAAAATGATGTTTCCCAACTAAATTAAGCGAAGTCTGCATTTAAATAATTCACAAAGCCACCCAACAGTGGAGCAATCAGCTTAGGTGAGATCCGAGGGAGGATGGGGGTAGAGCCAAATTTCTCGATATCTCACGACTGGCTAAAAAAACAAAATCACTTCACATCTCGGAGCCTAGTTAAGTTAGTGATTTCACCTACCACCGGCTCTCTGCTTTTCAGTGAAGGAAACACGTCGTAAGGAAGCCTGCATGCATCTGTGAAGTAATTCAAGGTGTTATGCTACCCAATACAATACTTACCCAATCCAATATAGCCTAAACACTAAGATAGGCCTGTACCCAGTAGTGAGACGTAGATACGTAATACAATTGACAGCTCTATTTTTACCCGACTGCGCCAGAAGGAGGGTTATACTTACACCAAAAAGTTAGGAGCTTATCTACAATTTTCATAATTCGGTGGGCAGCACAAAGTAAATTCGAAATGGTATCGATTGCAATAAGTCCCAAATTCAATTTCTCGCGGCCGCAGATAACGGGACAAAAACGAGGGGGGAAATTTTATTTCCCTTATCACGGCTCGGTAATGTTCTATCTATCGGTTATTTTTCAAATGGCAATATTTCACGCTCACAAATTGATGCTTTCTTTTTTCGTTCAACGTTTTTTTTCTGGCGGCAAGTGTCATTTCAACGTCGGAGCTGCTGTGTACAGTGATTCGTCGTGATTTCAACCAAAATCTCGCCCACTGCTGAATATAGGCCAAAAATACTGCATAGTATCAAATATAACGAAGGTTAGTTACGTTCACAATCTGAAAATAACAACCCTTGTATGTAATTTGTTTCGGCTGAGAGCTGTAACAATCACAAAATAGAAACTCAACACTACTTATTTAAGTAATACACGCAAATAACACTGCGATATTCAACGACATCTACGTACAGTCAAGGGCATCAAAATGTGCTTTTGCACTCTGTTCCGCTGCCTGAAACCCCAGAAGTGTATTCTTAACTTATATATTAATAACTTTCACTGTATGCACACCACGTCTTTTTCTTATTTTTCGGCATCCTACCAAAACTTTGGTCGCCAGTATCGACCGGCGGCATCCGTTTTAATCCCTCCTTCACCATTAATCCGATCATAAAGATCTCAATAAACTCTCCCCCAAGGATTTTTGTGGACGCCAGAGTTATTGCAAATCAATGCGATCCTAATCAGGACGAGCATAGTTTTATTTAACGAAAGGGGAGAGTCATAATAAAACGTCTTACGAATTTCATTATCTGAAATCTGAAATTCGATATCATGCATCATCATCTCAAACCTGTAATCGGTAACTGTATCCTTCTGAGGTAATACGGAAAATATCATGTTCATAAGTTGGGAAAAATCCTATCTGAAAAGATGTCCCTTTGGATAAAAAGATGAAATTTGGCTTCCCGGATGACCATTTCACTTTTTGATTAAGTGATGCGTTTGTGAAATATTAAGCTTTAAAGTGCTATTTTTTGTTAGGGTCACGTGTCCCCCCCCCCCCCCCCCGCCAGCTAAATGGTGGTATTTGGAATTTGGATGGCTGAAAAAAATCACGGTTGTGGCATATATAACGTAGTTGAAAGGAAAACTATCACAGCTAAGTAGGCTGTACAAACTTACGAGTAATAGTCGACCAACTTATGATGATGATTTTTCTCGAGCGGCAGGGGCGTCGGGCGGGCACGTCATTCATACCACAGGCTAGCTAGATGCTAATAAGTCTTGGAAAGGTACTGTGGGCATCGTCAACTTCGGAACCCTATACTTTGCGCGTGGCCCGACACGCACCTGGCCAGTTTTTTTATGTATGTAAAAATATTGATAAAAAGGCAGACGGCCCACCTGTTCGTAAGTGGTCACCGCGGCCTATAGACATTTGCAACACCAGAGGCATCACGCATGCATTGCCGATCTCGAAGAATTTTGTTTACCCACTTTTTAAAAAGCCACAAATGGTAGCGCAGGGAAAATTGACATTGGAAGTTCATTCCAACGCCTACGGTATTCATGTCAGCAATGACCTCCGTCAAATCTGTAATTAAGTTTAAAGCCTCCCGACGGTCAAGTACGAGCCCGCCGCAGCAGCCTCTAGTCGCGCGAAGTTGGACCGAGCCGTTACATTTTAGAATAACGCTCTCCGCTACCGCTCTTGGGCCTCTATAGGAAACGGTTCATGTTTTTTTCCTTTGCAACCATGGTAGATATTTATTAGATACTAGCTTCTGCCCGCGACTTCGCCCGCGTGAATTCGGTTGTGGCGTTCCCGCGGGAACTATGCGTTTTTCCGAGATAAAAAGTAGCCTATGTCCTTTCCCGGGACTCCGACTATCTCCATACCTTATACATTCAGCAGTTGAAGCGTGAAGTGGTAACAGACAGACAGAGTTACTTTCGCATTTATAATATTAGTATGGATTACAGAAGTTTCCAGTACATTCATGGACCCCACCAAAGGACCCCACTAGGGTATAGCAAAAATAACAAAAGAAATACATGTCATTTTATCTTTAAAAGTAAGTCTAAGAAAAAAAATACAAATATATCTCCCCTTAAAGAATTAAGGGATAGTGATACATTTTCTGTTTATTCAGTGATACCCTGCTGTAGCTGATTCTGTGGGTAAAATACCGTCACAACAACGTTTTGCTTGAACCTATATAAAACTCTACCGTTACTGACCGATTGATGACTGAACAGCCGGAACTACTAAATCAAATAAAATCATTTATTCAGCAAATTGGCCATAATGTGCCGCACTGGGCCCGCGTGGGGACTATAGATAGCCCAACCCTCTTGTGATAAGAGGAGATCGGTGCTCAGTTGTGGGCCGTCAATAGGCTGTTGTTATAGTAGTAGTAGTAGTATCACTGATATGAGTATAACACTGATAAGTATCTCGCTAAATAGGTAGGTAGAAGGTGTATCACTTAAGTATACCGTTACGAATATAGCCCCGGTCGCATGAAGTGATGACCCAGCAGTCGTGAACCTTTGGAGAGAAAACACTTGGCGTGCTCAAAGCCTTGCTTCCTTCTCCTATAAGATAAGACACAAACGGCCTTTACGTCCAGCCTCCCGGCTTCATTTGTCTCGACGACACTCGAAAAGACAAACTGTTGCAGCCCCTCACCCCTTCCATAATTGGGGCAGGGCTCTCTAATTACGGCTGGTGGGAAAGCGTCTGGATGCCTTTTTTGCTATATGATATAGTACATTTTACATAACTTAAGAGGGCTTACTCCGAAAGTTGGCAACGTCGCAAATAGCTGTCAAATATATACTGTTTTCATTAATTTCTGAATATTACTAAATGAAAACATGAATTATCGCTCTATGGTTGAATAACACATTAATTATGGATTGCAACAGTTATCATAAGAACACGAAAGTTTTAGTATTATGGAAGTAACATATTTTGAAAAGTTTCCATCGCAGTTTCCATGCATTTTAATGTAATCTTATCATTTGAATTCCTAACCAACAAATATAAAACGAGACGCGTCATTCAACCATAGAATGATATCTTTGTTTTTAATTCAGCAATATTGAGAAATTAATAAAAACAGCGAAACATTTGACAGCTATATGCGACGTTGCCAACTTTCGGGATAAACCCTCTTAAGCTCGCTAGATAGGATTACCAGATTTGATTACTATGTATCTACTACTTAGGTAATTACTAGTGGTTCTGAGAGCTTGTACATCTCGCGAGTCTATTTGTGCACAGCTTAAATATATTTTTTTATATTTTGGACCTTATAGCTCCACCACCACCACAACAGCCTATTTACGGCCCACTGCTGGCCACAGGCCTCCTCTCACTACGAGAAGGTTTGGGCTATACTTAGTCCCCACGCGGGCCCAGTGCTGACCGGGGACTTCACACACATCCTTGAATTAATTCGCAGATGCGTGCAGGTTTCCTCACGATGTATTCCACGTAGACGAGGTCGTGGGCAAAAGCTAGTATATTTGCATAGATATAGTGTACTGATATACTCTTTTCAGTCATCGAGCTGCCATAAATATCTTTATTTATGTTATAGCGGAAGGCTTCGCAGCCGTTTGCAGGAAGTGGCGATAACAGCTGCGTTCTCGCGAAGCTTTACACTTTGAAGTGGTTCATATCGATACGTCATATTTCCACCATGTTTTTATAGTGAGAATGTTAAGAGTGACCGACTATTATTGTTTATTTCATGTAAATATATACCTAAAAATTAATTGAACTTCTCGCAATCGATTCACCTATCCCTACTACTAGTGGAGCTAGCTCGGTAGGGTTAGGTGGGCGGAATTTCCTCATTTTGGTATAGGTACTGTTTTACACTTGACGAAGAGTTGAGTAGCGTAGGTGTTCGTATGGTGGTGATTAACATTTATTCATTACGAGACAGCTGAGCTTTATTCTTCGCCCACTACTGCCCTTTTCTTTCAAATACCTTGATTGGCTGATCTAATTAACCTTTTCGAATCTTTCATATTTGTATGAAGTGATTACTCAGGCACCAAGCATGCGAATATAACGTAACATGTGAATCAAAAACGATTCATCATAAGTACATATTATTAATGATCAGAGTAACACCTTACTTTAGACAACTTTAACTGTCGTTGGTGTGGTAGGCACGGCTGTGTCATTGGCAACTTTTAAGTTCACCTTTAGGTGGTCTTGACGTTCAAAAGTTGTACGTACGTAATGCGTGAAATATCGTATATATATTCCACATTAATTTTACTCTGTTACGTTTATACATATCATTTAACAGTTATTCAAAAAATCGAGCTCTTAATTAATTTTAAGAACTAGGTAACTGTGATATATTCCAGAATCTTCGTTAAATACTTAGGAGATAATGCATCTTTATAAATCTCATATTAGGTTACAAATTTCAATCAAATCGACCCACCACCTGATTCTGCCACCTACTGTTGGGACTGCAGGCCAAACTCTAACGCGATGAGATTTGTGACTCAGCAAGGTAGGTAGGTACGCTGATATGGACAACCATATCAGCGTATATGTGACCACTAAGAATGGATTTTCCAAAAATCCATTCTTAGTGGTCACTGGTAAATCTGTCAGTAATGCCTTTGAGCTTTTGAAACCCAACACTTCCACTGCTAGGGAATTCTAACAAGTTTGGGCTAATCTCACGCCACCACTGGGGATGGAATGTAGTTATTTATGATTCAACTCGATATATTATAATTTATAGCAAATTGTACATTTTAATGTTCGCAACGGCCAGGGTTATGGCTTCTGCGACGCGAAGTGACTTGTTATTTCCGCTCTGAAGTGGGTGATAACGAACATCAAATTGTTAAGTATCGTAACAACGATATATTTACATATTTATATGTATTTATTTCGTTCGCCTGATAATGTTTTGAAGAATAATATTTCTACTACCACATCAGCCTACATATTTTTTGCGTGGCTCAGTTAAGTTGTTGTGTATAATTATCATTTAAATCTCATGCTTGTTTTGCCTAGTTACCCGTTGGAGACTTCACATGAAATGTTTGATAACCTTGTCCTATGCATGTCCCTCATGGGTTTAGGCTCAGGTTCAGGTTACCTCACGATCCTTCCTCCCTCCTTTACCGAAATCTGCATGACGGTAGGTCAAACCACGAGTCTACTGCGGCTTAAAATGCAGCCTAAAAAGCACGTCATTTATTAAGGTTGATTCGCTGCAGGTAAATCACCGACGTTTATCCAGAATAGAATTGCATTACGCTCATCAGTTATGCGGCTCGCTTATTCCTGGCGACTGGCCGACCCCAATTCCGACCGAATGGAAAACTATTTCAGCAATTATTATTGACTGGACTCATACAAATACAAAATACAAATACAAATTGGTTTGTTCTCCATATTTTATTATATTAGCATGTAACATGTATCTCATGTGACTCATAAAGGATTAAAAGTACGCTTGTTTTTTTTTTTTTAATTCCTCATAACATTTCTTTTTCATATTAATTTAATTGCGAGTAATTGTCATCCGATGCAGGATAGTCAAAGAGCGTTCAAAAAAATATCTATACAGAACGTATTATAAGTATAGGACGACACGGACATTGGATAAACTAAGCTTTCACGACAAGCTACTGCCCGTGACTTCGTTGCATGAAATTTCTTATATGTGTAGTAGGGAAGTACTAACCTTACCACCCTATTTTACCCCTAGGAATTCTTCCCAGAATAAAGTTAAGGTCTCAAAGTTACATTCCATGCATTCCATATCCAATTTCAATTAAATCGGTTCAAGAGTTTACACACAAAAGACTGGCACAAATATTCCTAGACTCCTATATTCATACTTCGCATTTATAAATTAGTATGAATATGATTTATAAACGTAGATAACTACTAGGGAGATAGTTGGGGTCCCTGGAAAGGACATAGGCTACTTTTTATCCCGGAAAAACGCATAGTTCCCATACTAGTTTTGATAAATTTTTTGGTTTCGCAGCTGTTCTTTAGGTTAACATTTCACCAATCTTACTAGATACGATACTTTTAATGTTAGATTTACAATTACTGGGTAGTTTCCTTTATTTACTTTAGGCGGCTTCGCCCGCGTGGAATTCGGTTATACCTTTCCCGCGGGAAACATCCGTATATCTGGATATAAAATATAGCCTATATACGCTCTTACCAGACTCGAACTACCTCCATATCTTTAGATAAACAATAAACATTACCTAGCACTGTACAATTAGCACCAAGAAGAAGTACTTATGTTTGTAAACAATCGATGAATTAAAAAAAAATTGGTTGTCTGTAAAGTCGATCGGTTTACGGACGATAATTTTATACGTGACTAGCTTTCTGCCCGCGACTTCATCCGCAAGGATTTCGGTTATAGCGTTCCCGCGGGAATTGAGCGTTACACTTGAAAGTGCTGTCTATTAAAAAAACCGCATCAAAATCCGCTGCGTAGCTTTAAAGATCTAAGCATATATAGGGACAAACAGCAGGAAGCGACTTTGTTTTATAATATGTAGTGATAAAGTCACGTAATAACGCTACAACGCTACTAATACGTCAGGTGTTTTCGTTGGCGCAGCCAGCGTTCATCAATTATTAAGACTTTATCACGTCAAAAAATCTATGCTTACAAATGCATACAATAGTATGGAGAAATAGGCACTTTTTAGTATATCTTGTCATAAAACCGAGAGTATAGGTGAAATTTGTAACTGTTTATTGCTAATTCGGCGGAGAACCGGCATAGCCGAAGGAATCAACCAATAAGCCCTGGAGCAGACAAGTTTTAGAGTGGAGACCACAATCCTTTACATTTAATTAAATCATGTGCCAGGCAACTACAGGCGTGGTTTTCAGCTAACGGTCTATTATTAAATGTCACCAAATCTTATATTATGGTTTTCTCTGGTCGCCCTATTACTATCCCGTTGTGTGTTGCGACACACAACGGGACAGTCCTATGCCACTTTGCGACGAATGTAGGTTCCTGGGCTTCACCCTGGACTCGAATCTTAACTGGAAGAGCCATGTTGACAAATTGTGCGACAAGTTGAGTGGTGCGGTCTTTGCGCTGCGAAAGCTGAAACCCCTCATATCGAAAGATGCTTTAAAACAAGTCTATTTTGCTCATTTTTGTTAAGAAGAAGGTTACATTATTGTATTGCCTTACTTTTTGATAGTTTTACGTTTCCTAGCAACTGTTATTGATTGTCTCTCCTTATTAAATTGTCAAAACAGAAAAGATGTGTTTATAATTTATTCTTTAAAGTGGTAGCAGAGAACATGGAACTAGTAATATTAAACGCAAGCAAAGTTCAAATAGGGAACTTGGAGTCCAAAAATTATAAAACATGGAGATATAAAATACTAACTGTCTTAAAGGCAATGCCGGGAAGTACGGATATCCTCGAAGGGAAGAAAACCGAACCATCCTTGGCGCCGACGGCAAATGCTAATGAAAAAGCAATGTATGAGAAAGATCTTCAATGCTTTCAAACTTTGAACAGCGCAATTTTAATACTGTTTACGACAAATATGTCTGATGATATTCTGCAAAAAGTGTGTCGTTTTGATTATGCGAAAGACATGTGGGATGAACTGGACCGAATCTTTGGAGGTACGAGTGTAGACAAGACTTATGACCTGTGCCTCAGATTCTTCAGTTACAAAAAGGACCCGAATCATGACATAATTACGCATGTGTCAGCATTAAAAAATATTTGGAGTGAAATGTGTACGGAACTACGCAATGAGGCAAAACTACCTGATATCCTCTTAATGTGTAAAATCCTAGACACTCTACCTTCCGAATATATAGGATTTAAGTCCAGTTGGCTGTTAATGTCAAAGAAGGAACGTTCTGTTGAAAATCTGACTAGTCAATTATGCGCACACGAGAGAGATCTACGTCAGAATGACACGCACGTTCAAGACGAATCTAATGCAGAAGCTTTATTTACGAAGACGTATAAAGGTAAAAAGAAAACATATCCTAAGGAGCTTAAATGTAATTATTGCAAGGAAAAGGGCCATAGAGTCAGAAGTTGCAAGAAATGGATTCAAGATGGAAGACCTCCAAAAGAATCTCAGACTGTGAACATGAGTCTGACAGTAATGACAGTACATTCGGCGGAAGGATTTGGCGAAACGAAGGATCAAAAAAAATTGGTACGTGGATAATGGTGCTACCAGCCACGTGACTAATAGAGCCGATCTGTTTCAAAGCTTCAAATATTTCAAAAGTCAGCATACCGTGACTGGTGCAAATGGCCAATGTATTGAAGCCCTAGGAATTGGAGATATCCTTGCACAAGCTGATGTAAATGGAAAGCTAGAGCAGATACTGTTGAAGAATGTTTGGTATGTACCCAGCATTAGCAGAAATTTATTCTCAGTACTCGCTACGCACGATATATCAGACAGCAGTGTTTTTGAGTCTACTCCATTGACATGTACTCTCAAAATAGATGGACAGATAAAAGTAATTGGTACCCGCAACAAGTGTGGAGGACTGTTCAAATTGAAACTGAAATGTCTGAAACCTATCATAGAAGTGAACCAGCTGTCAACAACTTCCAATCTGTTACAACTCTATCATGAAAGATTTGGTCACCAAAGCAAAAGTCACGTGAAGAAACTGATAGAAAGGGAGTTCGATTTGAAAGTTCAAGCAAACAAAGAACTTTGTGAAGGATGCATTTATGGTAAATCTCACAGATTAAAGTTTGGAACAAGAGAAAAGGCATCACGACCTGGTGAATTGGTATACGCTGATGTCTGCGGTCCCTTTCCGCATTCTATCACAAGGCTGAGGTATTTTGTCCTCTTTAAAGATGACTACACGAGGTACAGATTTGTATATTTTATGCGAGAGAAAGCTGAAGTTCACGCAAAGCTATTACTAATGCTAGCTGAAATGAAAGCAGCTGGAGTTATAATAAAGGAACTACTAAGTGACAATGGCGGAGAATTCGTGAATGCTAAAGTAGAAACTACTCTGAAAAAGGAAGGCATTACTCAAAGATTGACAATGCCGTACACTCCGCAGCAGAATCCAACCGAAAGGGATAACAGAACCGTTGCAGAGATGGCGCGAAGTCTTATGTATGCTCATGCCGAAATTCCCGCTGCACTTTGGGCTGAAATGGTACAAGCAGCAGTGTACATATTGAATAGAACTGGGCCTACTAGCATAGATGGGAAATCACCATATGAGGTATGGCACCAAAAGAAGCCTCGGTTAAGTCATATGAGAATAATAGGATCTCACTGTTATTCACACGTTCCTAAGCAACGAAGAAGAAAGTTGGATAGAAAGGCGCAAAAGGGAATATTGATCGGCTACGACTCAGATGATGGTTACCGTATATGGGACAGTAACTCATTCAGATTGATTCGGTCAAGAGATGTTACTTTCGATGAGAATCCTCTTCCGGATCATCTAGAAGAGACTGATAAATCTGATGCCGCACAGAGCAAAGTTGCTGATAAAAAGTCTGATTGCTTATTTCACTTTCTTCCACCTGGAAATGTAAGCAACATGCCAGCCGATATAAGCCAAGACCAGAATTCTTGTCTAGGACATGAACACACCTCTGAACCATTATGTTTTGAAGAAGATTCCACTACTGAAGCTCAAATGCCTGAGACTGATGTATTTCTAGAGGCTGAACAGACAGTTGGCGATCCAGAGCAAGAAGTTAATGTTAGAATAGAAGCAGATAATCAAGTCAATGATGAAAACGGACCAGAAACAGAGAGTCCATTGTCGGCATCTGAAATCGAGGCAGAAGGCAGGATGACGTTACGAGGACGGTCAAATCTCAAGCCACCAGCTAGATATAAAGACTATGTCTGCAACGTTTGTTTCAACATAAATTCTACTAACGATGAACCTCTAATGGAACCAAGCTCGTTTAAAGAAGCAATGGAATGTAATGATTCGGATCAATGGCGAAAAGCAATGGATAGTGAGATCAATTCACTACAAGAAAATCAAACCTGGGAAATGGTCGAGTTACCGAAAGGACGAAAAGCTATTTCCAGCAAGTGGATTTTCAAGATTAAGACAAACCCAGATGGTTCAATTGAGAAGTACAAAGCTCGTCTTGTAATAAGGGGTTTTTCACAAAAGAAAGAACTGGATTATGACCAAACTTTTAGTCCTGTAGCGAAAACAAGCACAATAAGAGCGCTACTCGCTACAGCAGCTCAAGAAAAACTCACTCTATCTCAATTCGATGTTTCAACCGCTTTTCTCTACGGGACATTGAAAGAAGAGATTTATATGAAGCCTCCTGATGGTTATTCAAACGATGATGGAAAAGTATGCAGGCTAAGACGTAGCCTTTATGGCCTCAAACAAGCGCCGCGATGCTGGAACTCCACCATAACAGAATATATCCTAGAACTTGGTTTCAAACAGAGTGAAAGCGACCCTTGTTTGTTTAAAAGAGGAGAGGGGAAGCATAAGTTATTACTAGCTCTATACGTTGATGACGGACTCATTGCATCTGCAAGTTCAGATGAAAACGAAAAGTTTTTGAATGAGATGAGAAAACGTTTCAAGATAACTACAAAATGTGGCTCGTATTTTCTTGGAATAGAAATACAACGAAAGACGGACGGCTTAGTTAAAATTGACCAAAAGAGCTATGCAAAACGGCTACTACAAAGATTTGGTATGCAAGAATGCAAACCTGCTGTAACTCCGATAGTCAAGGATAGCTGTCAATCTACCAATGACGAGGAAACCCAGGATGACTTTCCTTATAGACAAGCCGTTGGTGCAGCACTCTCTTACCTGATGGTCGGTACTAGACCGGACCTAGCGTATGCAGTCGGTATAGTGTCTCGCAAGCTCAATTGCCCAACGTTACAAGATATAGCAAAAGTAAAGCGAATCTTTCGCTATGTTAAAGGTACCCTGGAGTACGGTATTACATATAAATCTTCCACTGCAAGCCAAAGCTTAAGATGCTACAGTGATGCAGATCACGGAGGTGATGAAGCCACTGGATGCTCAACGAGCGGCATGATATGCCTTTACTCCAACGGTGCTATAGCATGGCAAAGTAAACGTCAGTCAACTGTCGCTATCTCATCTACAGAAGCTGAAATAGTTGCAGCCAGCGAAGCCGCTAGAGAGGTGATATGGCTCACACGGATCATTAACTTTATGAGTGCTAACGCTGCCAAAGAGATCACCCCACTCTATGTGGATAGTGAATCCGCAATAAGATTGGCTCAGGCGCCTTCATATGAGACTCACCATAAAACAAAGCATATCAGAATAAGGCATTTCTTTGTTAGACAGTGTGTCATTGAAAAGGATATCAGAGTTGAGAAAATCGGCACAACTGATCAAATAGCTGATTTCTTAACCAAGCCTTTGTTTAAGCCTCGCCTACAAGAACTTTGCAGGCTAGCCGGAGTCAATATCTGAAGAATTAGCAACTACAGTTGCCTCAAGGAATGGGGATGTTAAGAAGAAGGTTACATTATTGTATTGCCTTACTTTTTGATAGTTTTACGTTTCCTAGTAACTGTTATTGATTGTCTCTCCTTATTAAATTGTCAAAACAGAAAAGATGTGTTTATAATTTATTCTTTAAAGATTTTCACTCACTGATGTCGTACTGTGTACTAATGTGGGGGAACTCCACAGAGTCCAGCAGAGTTCTGATCCTGCAGAAACGCGCCGTGCGCACGTTACTTGGGTTGAAACCTAGAGAGACATGTAGGGGTGCTTTCTCAGCGCAACGTATATTGACTCACTACTCACTGTACATTTTTGAAGTTTTATCATATGTAAGGAATAATTTGTCCATGTTTGCGCGTGTTGATGTTCCCGGCGTGCCACTCCGCCGCACAGGATGCCTGAGGACAATTCCACGTCGCATGGCTCTTGCAGGGAAGAACCCGCGAGTTATCGGTCCGTCTTACTACGAGCGTCTACCCGCACAGCTAAAAAGTGAACCGTCTGACGCGGTGTTTCGACGTCAACTTAAGAACCTTTTGTTGGAACATCTGTTATATTCTGTTAAAGAATACATGGACTTAGATTTATAAATTTGTAATATATAATTTGACATACCAATTGTACCATATTAATCCTATTATTTGTTAACATTATTTATTATTTCTTATTTTGGTATAAAAAGACGATCCTAACGGTGAAATATTTTATTCCTGATTTTCATTATATTTTTATTTTGTATTCTTTCTGACGATCTCAATGTGAAATTCTCTTATTTTGACATGTAAAATATGCTGTAATTTGATATTGAGAAATAAATGTCTATGTCTATGTCTATGTCTAGGTGTAGGGTACAACCTAATTGAAGTCTTATAAAATCGGATCACAGAAATTGAATGGATTTATTGCAAAACTTGAACCGCAAACTAAGTACATTCACAAATTTATCTCCTAAACGAAACCATATAAAAATTTGTACGTGTGATTAGTACTACGCGTATGTACTATGTGATTAAGGTACTATTTCGAAAGAAATGGTCACAGTCCGAAATACCAAAACGATTTAATACCTCACGTAACCAATCTCGCCCACGAAAAGTGCATTGGGCCGCTAATTCTAAGAACTTACGGCATCACGAGATTACCAGCCCGCTGCAGTGCGGGTCGCGGGGGCGGCGGGGCGGGAGGGGGGCGGCGCGACCCGGTCACAGCGCCCAGTGCGGCCGCGGCGCTCCGCCGGGGCGACCGCCGCCCTCGCGACCGACCGTGCGAAAATGATAGTCGAAATACAAGAGGTAATCCTCTACATTCCCGGCCATGTCAGTAGGTCAACGCACGGTGCGTAGCGGGGCGGGGCGGGCGTTGCACCGGTGCAGCCACTACGCCGCGTAGCAGGGCTACGCCGTAGCACTCGGCGTAGCAAGATGCATGACCAATATAAAC
>CAXARK010000403.1:0-15851 GCA_963971205.1 Aethes cnicana
AAAAATCATAAAACTGTCGGCCACATACGGCTGCTAGCGATCGGAGGGGACGACGGGCCACCTTTTAGGTATAGCACTTGAGTCGTTGGCGCAGAGTCTATTATTGCTTAATCCACGCGCCTTCTAAATTGTGCAAACCTGTACGTTTTTGTAATTTTCTAATAAAAATGATTATTACACGGTTTGTAACGTTTTTTTTATTCCTGCCACGTTATGCGCTGCGGTTACTTTTATTTCTTACTCTAACCTTGTACTTCGGTCGGACAAAGCGATTGGTGCCATTATTCATTATTTAGCGAATTGGTGCTTGCTATCATTCATTAAATTATTTACTTACTGTCAACTGCAATATTGTTTTATGTGAGTAAGAATAATTACTTATTCTTATCGTTATCATGTGACCTGTCACCTTTATTTTGAAGGCACTGTAATTTCTACATTGTTCGACACTTTGTCATTCAATCAGAGTAAGTACACATTAGGCCAAAATCTCTCGTGATGAGAGGAGCCCTGTGCCCAGCAGTGGGACGCAAATAGGCTGTAGTAGTAGTAGTACATATTATGTAGTTAAGACTTCTTTTAAAAAACCGCTGGTGCACTTATTAATTATGCATCTAGTTCTACTGCGGATATATCATCATTTCTGATTCTATCAAACCCCGAACATACTTAGTTCTCTCCATTGCCCTTTGCTAGTATAACACCTTAAAGGTGTTTTTCGCGGTTTCAGAGATATCTGGATTAAAGAAATTACTTATCTGAAAAAAAGACATACCAAATTCGCCCATAGTTATTCTATTTTAGCGTATAGATAACTGTAAGTGAAATAAAACACTTCGATTTCTATGTCCGTGCCGTGGGAGCCGACTATAAATCCACAATGCGCCTGCTGTTTGAATAGGAATGGAATGACAGCTGTAATAAATGACCTGGGACTCTATTCGATAAGTTACACAGGGATATGGAGCGTCCTGTCCATATGACTATTAAGCTAGATTTCAGAGTTCACTTTGATGGCAGTGACGTTCTTACGTTCCCTACAGGATCCCAATTCTTTTGCGTCCGGAATGAGGCCCCTGCGGCCGTATTTATCTTATACTCTCTGATAGAAGGCGTGTCGTGTGTTCCAGGAACGTGAACCAGGGTCTGTCGCTGGTGGGGCGGCATCTGTCGACGGCGGCCGACGCCCTACTCAAGGTAAGAACACATAATACGCCCTACTCAAGGTATACTTCTGGGGCCTTGTTTTTGAAGTGAAAACTTAGCGGCGCTGTGCACTTTTTGTGATGAGGAAATAATGGTAACACGCGACACGACAGATCACGTGACCGTAAGACGGACACGTGACCTGATCGAAAAACTGTTACAATGTCATTGAAGCCAGTAGACCGCCGGCGCGGCGTAGCTGAGGAAGTATCCCCCTCTCTTTCTACCGCGCGGCGAAAATGTATGCCTGTGCAAGTTTTCACTTCTGCCGGCACTCCCGGAGTGCAACCCGTTGTTTTTTTTTAAATTCATTTCAAGGTTTATTGTTACGAGGTTACATAGGGAAAGGGAACTCCCATATCTCTACCGTCACCGCTTGGGTGGCCAAGCGGTGACGGTAGAAATATGGGAGTGCTGCCGCGGTCGTGCAAAGTCGTGGGACTTTGCACGACCGCGGCAGCGGCGAGCGTTTTACGGGCACATTGCGCGATCGTGGCGCCCGCCGCGCGTCCGTTAGCGACCGTCACGCGCAATAAAAACCTAAAAACCTAAATTAGGGCCTTTCGGAAGGGGGAACCACGCAGGCAGCATTCCCTCGCTGTATGGCAATAGCCAGTCTTTGCGCGAGCAAGCTGCCGGCGCGAGGGTCTCCCGTTGCCTCCCTCAAGCGCTTCCCCAGCTCCCTGTAGAGCCCCAGCGCCCCTTTGCTCCATGACCACAGAGTCGTCGCCCCGAAGGCCACAAACTCATAGCTCGAGCCTAGGCAGCTATATCTATTAACCTTCAGGCGCTCTAGATTTGTTATAATCTTTAGTATCACAATTTCGTAACTGGGTGTAAGTAATAGTAAATTAAATTACTGATTGTGTTATTTCGTCCCGGCACCGGGCAGAGCGGCTGCGAGGCGACCGCACACTGCGGTGACTCACCTACTGACGAGAAGTGCACATTGCCAGTTTTCAAAGTTATATTTTTATTATTATTGTTTTTATTTTTGGTAGTTTTTATAATATCCAACATTGTTTTAGTTTTATTATTACTTTTTTAATTTTATCAGCACGATTTAATATTCTCGATTGTTTTGTACTACGCTTAATTTTTCGCAATAATTCTTTATGACTGTCTAAAATTAAGTTTTTTGTCTGGTGGACTATGACCTTGAGTACCTATTCTTTGCGTGATTTTTTAAAGCTTTTGTTAATCAATGTCACATTGGAATTTGATATGGATAATTTATTGCATTATTTTGGTATACGTTTATTTATTTAGTAACCCTATTTCACTGTTAAATGCCTCATAGTTTTTATTTATATCGTTTTTTTTCCAACAATAAATAATTGAGTGCCTTTGCATTTCATATTTGCAAACATTAAAATTGTACCTAAGAAATCTGTGTGAAATTAAACAGTGGACATGAGAAAATGCTTTTAAATTTAAGTGAGTGCATTAATCACCAATAAACGTCTCTGTTTCGTGAAATTTTTGTAAACAAGAAATGTACCTAAATCTTTGAATAAATAAATAAATTAAACCTGTGATTGGATAACGCCCGGTGGCCCCCACTACTACAATGGCGGCAATGGCGCCCAACGTGGGGCCATTGTAGTATTAGAACTAGGTATGTTTATAAGAACTAAGCACTCAGTCATGACCATTTTACGGCACGTCGTGGCCAACTTCATAAAAAGTTAATGTTCACCAAAATAAAAGTTCGCAATGACCTGACAATCGCAAAGAGTCTGCAGGGTCTATATTCGAAGTCTTTAAAAAGGGATCTCGCTCTTCCCTATAGGACCGCTCACGCGTCGCGTGAACTTTAAGCAGCTAGATATAAAGTTCAACTTGACGCGTGAGCGATCCTATAGGGAAAAATGAGATCCCTATTTAAGACTTCGCATAGAGCCCCAGTACTGGTACGGCTTTAGCTAATTAGTTCTATATCATGCAGGCGTTGCCAGTAGACTCGGCGATGGCAGAGGTGCGCAGCTGGCGGAGCAAGCTGGACGCCCTGCTGCAGCATTTGCAAGCGACCTCCAAGGTTTATTTGGTAAGGCAAGAAATGGCCAGGCCCCTATAAATCTTTAAATACTAATAATAAACCTGTAGAAGTCATGTGACCATACATGGGGATATAGGATTTCTCATAACCCAAATAAGGAATAGGGCAGTCTCCCAATTTTTGCGAGAGAACATTACTCATACAACTACAACATTCACGTCACGATGGACTGCGTGGGGTCTGCTATTTTACTTTACGCGCCGAACGACTTTTCTAGTCACTCACTCAGCAGTCACTTTTGACGTCTCGAATAACAGGTTTTTCCGAGAAGCGAAACGGAGATTCCTATTCGCTTCTCTATAGGATCACTTCGTGATCCTTAACTCGAGGACATAATCGGATTACCACAAAATGTTGTATGGGGTAGATTATATTTTTATAACACGGATTCCCGCGCGAATTAAGCGATTAGCTAAGCTAGTATGTAATAAGAACACAATGTGCAATGGCAACATTGCGCGTCGCAGGACCTCAAGCGCCTCTATAGCAAATTCACTCGCGGTGACCCTTATTAGGCTGTTGCAGTCGATGCACTTACCCCGCCCTGGCGCATCGCCTCAGCTGGCCTTACGTGATATACCTATTGTTTGATTTACAGGAGCACCTGGCCATATTCCTAGCTGGCAACGAGGAGAGGGAGAAGATAACCCCTCGCTCTGCTTATGAGCAGCGCGAGG
Source organism: Aethes cnicana (assembly GCA_963971205.1). Classification (NCBI taxonomy): domain Eukaryota; kingdom Metazoa; phylum Arthropoda; class Insecta; order Lepidoptera; family Tortricidae; genus Aethes; species Aethes cnicana. The sequence continues at coordinate 3,943 of CAXARK010000403.1, forward strand.
ACCTCGCCGCAATCAACGGCGTCAATTGACCGCTGCGCGGGTGCACTACACTGGGACTATATTAGAAGTCTTAAAATAATAAAAACGCGTCAAGTTGAACTTTAAATCTAGCTCCTTAAAGTTCACGCGACGCGTGAGCGATCCTATAGGGAACAGGGAGATCCCTATTTTAAGACTTCGAATATAGCCCCTGTCTACCTACACTGTCTGTTACATGTTACATACAACAAACGTACCTACAAAAAAGGCAATTAAAAAGAGTAGTTTTGTAATTTAAAGGGACATCTAGTCACATGTTTTTTTAATGAGATAATATTTTAACATTGCCCATTGAACGCTTCATTTCGAGACTAAAATCTCATTTAAAAAGTGACCTACAGCGCGACACGACTTAGAAGGCGCGCGGTGAAGCACTTAAGCCGTCGACGCAGGGCCTCATCATCATCATCATCATCATTTCAGCCGATAGACGTCCACTGCTGGACATAGGCCTCCCCCAAGGCTCGCCACTCAGACCGGTCCTGTGCTACTTGCTTCCACCGGTTTCCCGCGACCTGCGGCGCGGCCGTGGCCTATTTTTACTTAATCCACGCGCCTTCTAAGGTGTGTAAACTCCCTCTTTATTTAAGCTGACAGTAGGTACGTGGTAGGTACTTACCTAAATAAATACTCCACCCAAAATTACAAACGATAAAAATGTGTTGTAAAACTACTGATTCTTATTCTTAAGTACCTGAAACATTATTGAGAGTGGAATAATTTAAAACCCTATTTATATTTTTTATGTACAAATGATGGAAATGAACTACTAAAATGATTGTAAGTAATTAATATACTTACAAATCTTATGTTGCGGCAGGTTGTGTTTAAGTTTGTTATCGTTTTTTTCTTGTTTTACACAAACAAAGAAAAGTTGAATATGAATTTATAAAATATTTTGGTTTTTATACGTAGATTTGTATTATTTTATTAATTTGTACTTCACATGCAAGATAGAATAATAAAGTTATAATAATAAATATTATAATATGAATTCTGTCCTTTCATTTATACTTATCTTTCCGAATTTTATCAGATTAAAATCACACCACGGTTAAGGTAGGGTAGACACAACTCGAAAAAGCCAAACATGTCCGGCTAAATACAAACAGATCGCAACCTTCACCTAAGCTGCAATTCGCCTCCATGCTAACTGGTATTATAAATGCGATAGTAACTGTCTGTCTGTTACCTCTTCAGGCATAAACCGCTGAGTCGATTTAGATGAAATTTGGTACCTATCAAGATTTTTCGAGTCCCGGAGAAGGACATAGTCTACTTTTCCCCCTGAAAAATGTATTGTTCCCGCGGGAACGCTATAGCTGAACTCCACACGAACGAAGTCGCGGGCAGAAGCTAGCTATTAAAGTTGGCCGATGAGCTGTCATTCAACCCGAGTCTTTCACCCGAGGCCTCTACTTTTTGTCTTTATCTCACGTCATAATGTTAGATAAAGAGAGATACAAGCTTTTTAAGCCTTTCACCACCACGCACATGTAACAAAATTTCGTCACAGGGGTAGTTCCAGTTATTAGTTACTAGTGTTACTACTTCCATGGTTGACAGTTGTTAAATTTTGTACTAGTTCCTACAAAAGTTTATAGTTCGAATACTTTTCGAATAGTAGTACACTACTACACTACTCTACACTACTAAGCTGCGTTCCGAATCGCGCTTAGAGCGCTCACCGCACCTTGCATCCTTTTTCCTCTAGAAAGTCGAGTCCTAAGAGGAAAAAGGTTGCAAGGTGCTGTGAGCGCTCTAAGCGCGATTCGGAACGCAGCCCTAGACTACAGTCTGTGGTTAAAAGTTGAAGTTTGTTTGACATTGGTTTGACAGCTGATCTGATCAGTGATCGCTGTATTCGCTGTACTTATGCTGTACCTCTGTTAATTTAGCAGTGTTTCGTAGAACCTTTTGTATTGATTCAGCAAACCTTTGATAATCGTCACAATGATCGGTTAAAGGACAGGAACAATGTCCCAATGCTTCATCATGAACGTAGATTCCGGTGCTCCAAACGACGCCAAACCCATTGTCAAAGACAAGTTGGTGTCGTACGAGGAGAAATCTGTGGGGTCCACGGCCTTTTTCAAGTGCGAGGCATGTCCGTATATGGCTCTGGCGGAGGATGACATCAAGTTCCACCTGTTCACGGCGCACCCGGAGCTAGCGGCGCGCAGTGGGCTCGCTGACGACATCCGCATTCCCTGCCCCGGCTGCGCTAGCGTTTTTGCCGCCGAAGACACGCTGCGCAACCACCTACGCAACCACCATAAGATGGGCATCAAAGATGTCAAGAAAATGGTCAAGAGTCTCATCCAAATCGCCCTCAAAAACGCGAAACTTAAAAAAGTTGACACTAAAGTGGATATTAAAATCCCCCAAGTAATTGAAATTGTCCCCGACACTGTCAACACTAACAATGAACCGCTACCTACAGGTGTCGCCTTCATATCGGTTGATGAACTACAAAGAATGAGCACTCCGAACTTCGAAAAGGTTGATCCCAAGGAGATCATACAAGAAGCCAGCATAAACATCGTGTATACTAATGAAGGGTCACCTTGCTATGTTAATGTGTCCAATGCGGTCACTCCGGTCACAACCTGCAGCGTGTTGCCAGTGTCTAATGTTACTCCAGACCTGATCTCGTCTATTCAGCCACGAGAATCAACGAATACTTCTAGTGTAATGTCCGCTCAAATCATGGAGAACAAGGAGCCAGTTCAGAACAGGCCTGGCCGACCTTTGGGATCAAGGACGTCTGTATATAAACCTCAAGGGACAGTGAGATCAGAGCTTGACAATTTCATTGTTCAAGAAGAACCCGTAGACAGAAATGAACTCTGTTTAGTTGGTAACTGTAGGGTGCATTTAAAAGACCCAGAAAAACTAGCCTATCATAGAAAATGTCATCAGAGTGGGAAATTTCAATGTCCCGAATGTGTCATGGTGTGTGTGGAGATTGATGCATTGCACATGCATCTCTGGAAGTCACATAAGGTGGACTTGGAGCTGCCAACGTGCGAGATCTGCGGATACAAGACCTACAAGAAACACCGACTTTATAACATACACATGAAATGTCATGGAGAAGTCAAGGCATATCCATGTAAATATTACTACATTCATATGAAATTGCACTTCTGCTTAAGATTTCGATGGGTATTTCTTATTATGGCAAACATTTATTTATTTTCATTAATGTGAAAAATGGTTGAAAAATAATAAGTGGTACAGGCCGTACAGGCAATGCACACAAGTAATACAAAAATTAAAGATCCTATAATGTTTTGCAAGTAAACTACAAAGGTTCTTCAAAATTCTTCATAACTTTTAGTGCCAACATCATTTTTGTCATACAAAATTAACCCGCATAGCAGACTTATAATGGCTACACTTTAAATGTCCTTGTAAGCATGATCAAACTGGACCCCACATTATGGAACTATTATTTGCAATTGAATAAAGCATATAAATTTACTTGTTCATTAATGTTCTTGGCACTTCATCTACATTAAATCACTTGACCGTTCTCATTTAAGTCAAAAACAAGGTTACCATAATAACTACCAACTTCCATGCTGCTTACAGGTTCCCAATGCCCAAAATCATTTAAGAATGCCAACCAGCTATCCAAGCACCGATTAATCCATAAAGGAGATGCTGCGTCAGTGCAGTGCTCTATTTGCCAGGGTCGGTTCAGCAATGAACGGAGGCTGAAGATTCATGTGGCCACAGTACATGAGAAGCTGAGACCATTCAAGTGTTGCCACTGTGACTACTCTGCAGCTAGAAAGGAGGAAATGAAATTGCACCTTCGATCTCATACTGGTAAGATCTTTTGTTGGTCTTGATTTGCTATGTAACTAAAATATTATAGTCTGTGTTAAGAAAATAGTAACTCATTTGTGTTGTTCTTAACCAATTAGTTCACAGTAAATTAGAAAGCCATGTTCACATAGCCCAGCAGTTTTATAAGTACTTTAAAGTGTCAATCAAAATGTGACTAGAGAGTATATTGCTGAAAATGCCCAGTGCATGTTTCTGAATAAAGTGTTTACATATTTTTTTATTGTTAAAAATTTCAATGTAAAAAAGTGTGAAAAATTTTGTTTTAATATTATAATTTCATTTTACTTTAACCTTTTATTTACTTTACAGTGGCACTGATGAGACACTATTTTCTTAACACGAATGGACTAGGGCCTATGCAGCGAGGTATTTGACACGCGCAGACAGTGCGCGTTTCATATAACTGTCTTGCGTTCTATTTACACGCGTGAACAAGACATTATACCAAAGTTTAATCATATACCTTTCAGCCATGTCGAAATTCTCAAACGATATTTAATTAATTCCCTTTGCGTTGTTCCAGGTGACAAGCCGTACTCCTGTGACCAGTGCAGTTATCGCTCCTCGGACCACAACAGCATGCGGCGCCACAAAAAGATACACACAAAAGAATCCCCATACAAATGCAAGCACTGCCCTTACAGCACCATTCAGGCCACCTGGTTCGCCTCTCACATGATCTCGAAGCATCCTAACGTTAACACGAATGATGTGCACCTGTGTCCGTTCTGCTCATACAAGTCAGTCAACAGGGACAACTATGTGCAGCACCTAAAAAAGCATCCCGATAAAGAAGGGGTGCAACTATTGATAGAGATGACAAAAAGCAAAACCAACAAACCCAGCTGGACAATCCCTAGTGAGGACACCGAAAAAGGCGCCGACGGCGCCGCCGAACCGACAAACGAACACGAAGAGATCTGTCCGAAGACAGTCAACGCCATACCTATCGAAGTTTTCGATTGTGACAGCCTCTCCGAAACTTTGTCCGAGAATTATTCTAACAACTACTGCACGTCCGCCGACGACAAGCAGCAGACGGATTTCAACGCCCAAGTTGCCGACTTCAGCAAGGACGAGAATAATTCTGACTGTCTGATCTCGGAGAACTGTAGCGATGACTTGCGGCACCAGTTCTCGCCGCAGCTGCAGAGCCTGCCCTACGAGGGCGCGCCGGCCGGCCTGCACGGCTACCTGGGCGCGCCCGACCAGCTGGGCCTCGACCAGGTCCTCAGCCCCAACAGCACCGTCAGCTCGCTCGTCTCTAGCCATTCTCCCATGAGTATAACTAATAGCATCATGGGCAACTTCCCCATTCGACTGCCTCCCGCCCCGCAGCTTTCCATGCGAAACAACATAACCGTGAGCTCCATGCACAAAATATCACTCCCAATGACGAAAGTGACTGGACCCATCATCACTCCGACACAAATACTGCCGGTACCCTCATCGAGCAACTCTCCCGTTAACATTTCCAACGAGTTGGACGGGATACCTAGGAAAAAGCCCAAGATATCGGTGAAGAGCAATCTGATACTGAAGGGTCCCGATCAGGAGAATATGTTCCATTCGCAGCAGAAGATGGCGTTCAAGCAGTTGGAGGACAGCGAGAGGTTCGGGCTCGGGGCCGTGACGTTCAACAACTTGATAACGACGCAGTTCATGCAGCTGCCACTGGAGGGGGCGCGGGGTGAGCCGGCGGGTGAGCTGCTGCCGTTCGTGGCCGCCGCGCCGCCCGCCGCCGCCGCCAACGACCAGCTCTTCGCCTACAACGGGCCCATGAATGTCAACGCCATCACGCTGCTCCCTCCCCCGCAGAAGATACAGACCACTGACCCCAGCTACATCAAGATAGAGGCCACCATAAAGCAGAACACGCAGTCGCCCAGCCTGGAGCGCATGTGCAACGCCAACATAATGAACAACCAGTCGTTGAGCCGCGAGTACAAGGCGTCTCCGCCCCTCGAGGATATCAACAAGAACATCAACGAGATCAAGAATGAAGTGAAGTCGGACACGTTCTACAGCATGGGCATGAACAACTCGAGCTCGAACCCATCGCTGATCGAGCAGTATCTGTTGGACGGCGCGGGCGAGGGCTACGCGGAGCTGGCGGGTGGCGCGCGCGCCGACGTCATCGAGATAGACGATAACTCCGACGACAACAAGCTGCTGTCGCGCTACGACATCAACTTCCCGCTCGAGTCTCTCTACCTCATGCACAACGATTTCCATTTCCTAGAAAACGAAATGCCCGCTAACAACCTAGCGATCGAAGTCAACGATAGCAGAATAGTCACAGAAGTCCCCATCGTAAATCAGAAGGAGGTCGTGGCTCCTCAGGAGACCGCGAGTAATGATTACCCGCATTTTATACAGGGAAAGAAGGACCCGATGATGAACACGTCGGTCAGGCAACCTGTGAATAAGATAAATGTTAAAAATATAGAATTAATGAAAAATTGATGTTGTTGTATTTGATTGTTATTAAGTTTGAAAGACTGTCTATTATTATTTATATTATAATGATATTATACGTACTTGGTACAGTTTTCTCTTCTTTTTATAAGTCCGATTTTCCTTTGCTTCCCTCTCTTTCACTCAAACATACAGGAGCTAAGTTAGAGAGACACTGGTAGGATTGTGACAAACTATATTATTAAAACGATTAATACATAGTTGTGAAACAAGTTTCAAAAAATGAAAGGTAACTTTTGCAAAACGCTAATTACATAGCGGGTATGGTATTATTATCCATCATACAAGTTGGCAGTATGAGTCTGAGATTCGTTGCCTTTTAAGAATCGGTCCGAATGAAAATATACGTTGTCAATGTCACTGTCAATGGTGGATGTTTGACATTTACGCGCATCGTTTTTCTTTCGCCTTGTTTTTCGCGTAGATTGATAAATATATGATAGCGCTTGATAATTGATCAAAAATACAATAATTATACAGTAACATTGCAAATTAAGTCGCCACTTGGCGTCATGCCTTCCATTGATATGTTGGACCCTCCGGGGGGGCAGCCGGAGGTGGCGGCGGAGGAGCCACAAGCGCCGCCACCGCCTGTGATCGGGATAATCTATCCGCCGCCTGAAGTCAGGAGTATCCTTTTTATAATTGGAAATCAAGTTACATCATTATTAACTTCAGTAGAAGAGCAAGTGAAACATAACCTCTTACCAGTTACCCTGCAGCCTACGTAAATAAAACTGGGCATTTGAATAAGTCTCAATGTATGTATGATATATTTAGACAACGGTTAATTATAAACTTTTATACTTGTATTAAGGATTCACAAATTAATTTTATGTTTACTTGGTATAGTAATCTGCGATAGTTATAGTTTCGAGTTGTGGCTTTAGAGCCCAGTATAGTTGCTATCATTACTGTTATAGTGTGATTGCCACAGACTACAGCTCAATGTCTGATTCTGGTAACCTGTTGTACCTATTGCATTAAAATGCAAATCTGAAAGCAAGCCAAACATAGAAATTAAGTAAAGATCAATTTAAGAGGTAACAGACAGACAGAGTTATTTCGCATTTCAAACAAAATATTTAACATCCATATACAACATTCAAATTGTATTAAGTACTTGCTCTTTTGATAATTAGTATTTGGTACATGTAAGTGTGACCTAGCGGCTTTGTGGCTATCCTTACGAGCCGTCAATATATTTTGATATAAATTGTGATATTATTTAAGGAAACTACAGGCTTATGATTCTTTACAGTATGGATTGTTGGGAGGAGTTGGGTCCATTTACTGTCGATATGGGATGAAGATTGACCTGATTTGTGCCTAGCTTAGTTAGCAACTATTTGGAAATATAAGTAAGAGGGATTGTCATGAAAAAGTGGACAGGCAATGTCAAGGAACATAGAATGAGTGAGATGGTGATAATATAGGTCCTTTTTATTAGGGTTCCGAAGTGCACAAGGAACCCTTATAGTTTCGCCATGTCCGCCAGTCCGTCCGTCTGTCCGCACTATTGCTCGGAGATGCTTAGTTCTAGAAAACTGTAATTTGGCATGAATATACATATTAGTTACGCTGACAAAGTGGTACAATAAAATTTTGAAATATTTTTTTTTTGGGGTACCTCCCCTACTCGTAAAGTGGGGATATAATTTTTTTTCTTGCGCACCCCATGGTGCGGCATATCGTTGAATAGGTCTTAAAAAAATACTGTGGGTTTATTAAAACGATTTTTTGATTAAGTGATGCCTTTGAGAAATATTAAGCTTTAAAGTACTATTTTTTGTTAGAGTCACGTGTCCCCCCCCCTGCCAGCTAAATGGTAGTAATTGGATGGCTGAAAAAATCACGGTTGTGGCATATATAACGTAGTTGAAAGGAAAACTATCACACAGCTAAGTAGGCTGTACAAATTTACGAGTTATAGTCAACCAACTTATGAAATGATTAAAAAACCAATGATTTTTCTCGAGCGGCAGGGGCGTTCGGCGTGCACGCACAGGCTAGCTAGATGCTAATAAGTCTTAGAAAGGTACTGTGGGCATCCTCAACTTCGGAACCCTATACTTTGCGCGTGGCCCGACACGCACTTGGCCGGTTTTTTAAGTATTTTAATAATAATAAAAATTGTCTGGAATTGTTCCATTTACATTTTAGCATTATATTATCCTTAACCATGCCATAGATATTGTGGACAAGACTGCAAGCTTTGTGGCCCGTAATGGACCTGAGTTTGAAGCCCGGATCAGACAGAATGAGCTTGGCAATCCCAAATTCAACTTTCTCAATTCTGGAGATCCATACCATGCATACTACCAGCACAAGGTCAAGGAAATTAGGGAAGGGAAAGGTATGTATCTTCCTGTATCTTTTGAAATATATATTCATCATAAAGAAGATGAAAGTGAAGATGATAATGATAAATGAATGTACAGATACCGGTCCGCCGCCGTCGGCGGGCGGCATGGGCGGCATGGGCGGCGTGCGCGGCGCGCTGGCTCCGGCGCAGGCGGCGCGCCAGCAGGAGCTGCTGAAGGCCGCCGCGCCCGCCGAGCCGCCGCCGCCGCGCGACCCGCCGCCCGACTTCGAGTTCCTCGCCGACGCGCCCTCCATCTCGGCGCTCGAGCTCGACATCGTCAAGCTCACCGCGCAGTTCGTGGCCCGCAACGGCCGCCAGTTCCTCACGGACCTCATGAAGAAGGAGGAGCGCAATCACCAGTTCGACTTCCTCCGGCCTCAGCACTCGCTGTTCCAGTACTTCACGCGCCTGCTCGAGCAGTACACCAAGGTGCTGCTGCCGCCCAAGGAGCTGGCCGCGCGGCTGGGCGGCGAGGTGCGCGCCGGCGCGCTGGACGCCGCCCGCGCCCGCGCCGCCTGGCTGGCGCACCAGCGCGGCGCCGCGCGCAGGACGAGGCGCGCGTGGAGCGCGAGCGCCTGGCCTACGCCTGCGTGGACTGGCACGACTTCGTGGTGGTGGAGACCGTGGACTACCCGGCCGGCGAGCCCGGCGACTTCCCGCCGCCCACCACGCCGCTGGAGGTGGGCGCCCGCGTGCTGGCGCAGGAGCGCGGCGCCGCGCCGCTCGACGACGACACCGAGATGCAGCTCGAGTCCGACTCCGAGTCCGACAGCGACGAGGAGCTGGCCGCCATGGAGGACCGCACGCAGCAGCAGCGGCCCGACGACACGCGCGTGCAGGACATGGAGGAGGACAGCTCCTCCAGCGAGGACGAGCGCCCGCCGCCGCCGCCGCGCCGCGAGGAGCCGCCGCTGGCGCCGCGCGCCGACCGCGTCGTCGTCAAGAAGTACGACCCCAAGCAGCCGCGCGCGCCCGCCGCGCCCGCCGGCGACGAGTGGCTGGTGTCGCCCATCACGGGCGAGAAGATCCCCGCCAGCAAGGTGGCCGACCACGTGCGCATCGGGCTGCTGGACCCGCGCTGGCTGGAGAGCAGCAGCGCGACCGCGCCGCCGCCGAGCGCTCCGACCGCGACGAGGCGCTGGCGCCCGGCGCCGCCATCGAGGCCAGCCTCAAGCAGCTGGCCGAGCGGCGCACGGACATCTTCGGCGTCGGCGACGAGGAGACCGCCATCGGCAAGAAGATCGGCGAGGAGGAGAAGCGCCGCGACGACCGCGTCACGTGGGACGGCCACACCAGCAGCGTCGAGGCCGCCACGCGCGCCGCGCGCGCCCACATCACGCTCGAGGACCAGATCCAGCAGATCCACAAGGTCAAGGGCCTGCTGCCCGACGAGGAGAAGGAGAAGATCGGGCCCAAGCCGGTGGCGGCGCCGCCGCAGCGCTCCGCGCCGCGCCCGCCGCCCGCGCCGCCGCGCCCGCCCGCGCCGCCCGTGCTGCTGCAGCCGCTGCCGTCGCTCATGGTGCTGCCGCCCATGGCGCCGCGGCCGCCGCTGATGGCCACGCCGGTGGGCGGCTACGCGTACGGCGCGGTGGCGCCGCCTGCGCCGGCGCCGGAGGAAGACGAGGGTCCGCCCGGCAAGCGCGCCCGCACGGAGGAGGCGCTGGAGCCGGCGGCGGCCTGGCTGGCGCGGCACGCGGGCGCGGCGCCGCTGAGCGTGGCGCTGCCGGCGCTGCCCGAGCGCGCCGAGTGGCGCCTGGACGGCCGCACGCTGCCCTTCTCGCTGCCGCTCGCCACCTCCGTCGCCGACCTCAAGAACATGCTCCAGCGCGCTACCAACATGCCCATTGCCAAGCAAAAGTTGCATTATGAGGTGAGTCTTCAAAACCCTTACGATCTCGGTGTAAAATGATCTAGAACACGTTTCTTCGTATTTGGTCACTGGAAAGTAGTGAAAAATCCCCATTAGTAGGTATAGCACGACACAACTTAGAAGGCGCGCGGCGAAGCACTTAAGCTGTTGATGCAGAGTCTATTATTGCTTAATCCCTTCTAAGCTGTGTAAGCCTGTAGTATATTGCTGGTGAAAATGGTGGTAGGACCTGACGCAGGATCCGTCCTACCTGCTACCACCATCTTACCCGCTGACCTGCTGTTTCAGTGAGGGGGTACCACAGAAACGGTCTAAGTTGTCAAATCCATCGGCCGCATAGACCACTTAGCATCACACACACTGTTCGCATTTCAAGTTGGTTGCGCTGAATGATTATCTATACTTTGGTTTTGTCGTCTGCAGGGTCTGTTCCTGAAGGACACCAACTCGCTGGCATACTACAACGTGGCGCCGGGCGCCGTGCTGCAGCTGCAGGTCAAGGAGCGCGGCGGCCGCAAGAAGTGAACGCACCAGCTGCTCTCATCTGACACGAGGCGAACCGTCGGCTAGAGTCGCAAACCTCACAAAACTTCTTTAACCTTTCCAACACCAATACAATAAAGTCAAGTCAAGTAAGTCAGTTTATTGTTTTATTAACTGACTGACTGATCGATCAACGCAGAGCCGAAACTACTGGTCGTGGAGAGCTGAAATTTGGCATGCAGGTTCCTGCAGGGGAGCACTTAGAGAGAATTTCCCAAAATTCCCACGGGAACGGAAAAAAACAGGATTTTTCATTTTAATATTTCTGCGCATACGAAGTTGCAGGCAAAAGCTAGTGACGCATATAAATGTCATGACGGACAACGGACGCGAACCGGGAGACGAGCTGTTGGTAGGCCTCCAACAAGACGGAGCGACGACCTTGTAAAGTTAGCGGGAACGCGGTGGTGCGAGTGGCATAAGACCAGTCTATGTAGCGCGTCTTGGGTGAGGCCTATGTCCAGCCGTGGACGTCTTTCGGCTGAAATTATGGACAAACGGATAAAGGAGAAGAAATTCGCTTTAGACGTCAGCCACCTCGTGTGAGTGAGATGGCTTTGATTTGACATGGCGTTGAGAAGGTTAACAAAGTAGCGGTCAATAACTATTCGAGCGAGGTTCTAAATAGTTATAATAAGTGTAACGGTTTTTTTATAGTATTAAAGTTTTGCTATTATTTGCGTTTGAATTTTTTATCTAAGTACAGAAACAACTCTAGCTTACGAAACGACTAGCTGTCTCGGTAGCCACATCGCT
>CAXARK010000404.1:0-15140 GCA_963971205.1 Aethes cnicana
CGGCCGCTTGCGGCGCGTGGCGTCGAGGACGCGAGCGACGCGCCGTCCGCACGCCCCACGCGCCGCCATCACTGCGCTCCATACTTGTGCTTGCTCTTCTAACTTCACCTGTCAACAAAAACACATTAACAACGTTAGCACACCTATACAGAGAACACAACGTCACCTCCATCCATCGCGCCCTAACCTGCGCGCGCGAGCGTCTTGATCACAAGCACCTATTGCAACATCGTTGTCAATTAACCACTGTGCCGCGAGCATCTTGATCACAAGCACCTATTGCAACATCGTTGCCAACTAACCACTGTGCCGCGAGCGTCTTGATCACAAGCACCTATTGCAACATCGTTGCCAATTAACCACTGTGCCACGAGCATCTTGATCACAAGCACCTATTGCAACAACGTAGCCAACTAACCACTGTGCCGCGAGCGTCTTGATCACAAGCACCTATTGCAACATCGTTGTCAATTAACCACTGTGCCGCGAGCATCTTGATCACAAGCACCTATTGCAACATCGTTGCCAACTAACCACTGTGCCGCGAGCGTCTTGATCACAAGCACCTATTGCAACATCGTTGCCAATTAACCACTGTGCCACGAGCATCTTGATCACAAGCACCTATTGCAACATCGTTGCCAACTAACCACTGTGCCGCGAGCGTCTTGATCACAAGCACCTATTGCAACATCGTTGTCAATTAACCACTGTGCCGCGAGCATCTTGATCACAAGCACCTATTGCAACATCGTTGCCAACTAACCACTGTGCCGCGAGCGTCTTGATCACAAGCACCTATTGCAACATCGTTGCCAATTAACCACTGTGCCACGAGCATCTTGATCACAAGCACCTATTGCAACAACGTAGCCAACTAACCACTGTGCCGCGAGCGTCTTGATCACAAGCACCTATTGCAACATCGTTGTCAATTAACCACTGTGCCGCGAGCGTCTTGATCACAAGCACCTATTGCAACATCGTTGTCAATTAACCACTGTGCCGCGAGCATCTTGATCACAAGCACCTATTGCAACATCGTTGCCAACTAACCACTGTGCCGCGAGCGTCTTGATCACAAGCACCTATTGCAACATCGTTGCCAATTAACCACTGTGCCACGAGCATCTTGATCACAAGCACCTATTGCAACAACGTAGCCAACTAACCACTGTGCCGCGAGCGTCTTGATCACAAGCACCTATTGCAACATCGTTGCCAATTAACCACTGTGCCGCGAGCGTCTTGATCACAAGCACCTATTGCAACAACGTTGCCAACTAACCACTGTGCCGCGAGCGTCTTGATCACAAGCACCTATTGCAACATCGTTGTCAATTAACCACTGTGCCGCGAGCATCTTGATCACAAGCACCTATTGCAACAACGTTGCCAACTAACCACTGTGCCGCGAGCGTCTTGATCACAAGCACCTATTGCAACATCGTTGCCAATTAATCACTGTGCCGCGAGCATCTTGATCACAAGCACCTATTGCAACAACGTAGCCAACTAACCACTGTGCCGCGAGCGTCTTGATCACAAGCACCTATTGCAACATCGTTGCCAATTAACCACTGTGCCGCGAGCATCTTGATCACAAGCACCTATTGCAACAACGTTGCCAACTAACCACTGTGCCGCGAGCGTCTTGATCACAAGCACCTATTGCAACAACGTTGCCAACTAACCACTGTGCCGCGAGCGTCTTGATCACAAGCACCTATTGCAACATCGTTGCCAATTAATCACTGTGCCGCGAGCATCTTGATCACAAGCACCTATTGCAACAACGTAGCCAACTAACCACTGTGCCGCGAGCGTCTTGATCACAAGCACCTATTGCAACATCGTTGCCAATTAACCACTGTGCCGCGAGCATCTTGATCACAAGCACCTATTGCAACAACGTTGCCAACTAACCACTGTGCCGCGAGCGTCTTGATCACAAGCACCTATTGCAACAACGTTGCCAACTAACCACTGTGCCGCGAGCGTCTTGATCACAAGCACCTATTGCAACATCGTTGCCAATTAACCACTGTGCCACGAGCATCTTGATCACAAGCACCTATTGCAACAACGTAGCCAACTAACCACTGTGCCGCGAGCGTCTTGATCACAAGCACCTATTGCAACATCGTTGCCAATTAACCACTGTGCCGCGAGCGTCTTGATCACAAGCACCTATTGCAACATCGTTGTCAATTAACCACTGTGCCGCGAGCATCTTGATCACAAGCACCTATTGCAACAACGTAGCCAACTAACCACTGTGCCGCGAGCGTCTTGATCACAAGCACCTATTGCAACATCGTTGCCAATTAATCACTGTGCCGCGAACATCTTGATCACAAGCACCTATTGCAACAACGTAGCAACATCGTTGCCAATTAACCACTGTGCCGCGAGCATCTTGATCACAACCACCTATTGCAACAACGTTGCCAACTAACCGCTGTGCCGCGAGCGTCTTGATCACAAGCACCTATTACAACAACGTTACCAACTAACCGCTGTGCAGCGAGCGTCTTGATCACAAGCACCTATTACAACAACGTTACCAACTAACCGCTGTGCAGCGAGCGTCTTGATCACAAGCACCTATTGCAACATCGTTGCCAATTAACCACTGTGCCGCGAGCATCTTGATCACAACCACCTATTGCAACAACGTTGCCAACTAACCGCTGTGCCGCGAGCGTCTTGATCACAAGCACCTATTACAACAACGTTACCAACTAACCGCTGTGCAGCGAGCGTCTTGATCACAAGCACCTATTACAACAACGTTACCAACTAACCGCTGTGCAGCGAGCGTCTTGATCACAAGCACCTATTACAACAACGTTACCAACTAACCGCTGTGCAGCGAGCGTCTTGATCACAAGCACCTATTACAACAACGTTACCAACTAACCGCTGTGCAGCGAGCGTCTTGATCACAAGCACCTATTACAACAACGTTACCAACTAACCGCTGTGCAGCGAGCGTCTTGATCACAAGCACCTATTACAACAACGTTACCAACTAACCGCTGTGCAGCGAGCGTCTTGATCACAAGCACCTATTACAACAACGTTACCAACTAACCGCTGTGCAGCGAGCGTCTTGATCACAAGCACCTATTACAACAACGTTACCAACTAACCGCTGTGCAGCGAGCGTCTTGATCACAAGCACTTATTACAACAATGCGCTCCGCTATCGCTAGTCGCGCGAAGTGACATTCGACCCGTTTTTAGACAGTGAAACAGTATAATCTAAATGTTTTCTGTGCTGAATTAGATTTAGATATATTTTCAACTAGTATTGAAGCAATTAGACTTAAGTTAGCTAATACATTTTTTGTGTAGATCTAGGCTACGGTAACTGTAATTAACAGTACACGTATTACTTTCGTGTTTTGTGCGAGCATAATATTGTAGGTATTTTGTAAGTTTGTGAAGTCGTGATAACACGAAGTCACAAACTTAAGGTGAATCGTCACGGCTGAACCCCATACAAAAAACTGCTCACGTAATCTTCGACTACGACTGCTTTTAGTTTCTTTTATCGTTCTAATAAAATATTACATTATTTCCCGAGCGCGCATAGATCAAAAACACCGCAAAAAATCAAAGAATAAAATAATTATAAGCATTTCAAAACCAATAAAATTTCGGTCGAACCAAGCTTGTGTGAGAGAACGTTTACACTGTAAGCATCAGGCCAATATGGCGTCGTGGTCTATGAACAGCTGATCTGCTAGTGCTAGTGTCCGTCCGATTCCTATTAATTTCCAGAATGCTCACAAGATGGCGTTAACCCGCCGTTACATAGTTGACCGCGTAAATCGCTTTTTATGAGTTGGAAAATCATTGAACGAAATAGGTAAGTAAGTACCTATACAAGTATTTTGTTGTTTATAATGATCAGATATAAAAAATGTAATGAGCGGTGACATGTCAGAAGACTGCTAGAAGAAATAAATCATACCTATCTCTTATAAGTATTTTATTCATTTATGTAAGAAATAAAAATAGCTACTTATAATAAGAAGTAGGTAGAGATCTTCTACTATCTAAAGTCCCACGCCTTCACATCTCAAAACGCTTCAATTTTTTTATTATTATTTAAAAAGCACCACCAACACTCTCAACGCATAGTTGATGGCTGTCTCAGCACATGTGTTGAGAGTGTTGGTGGTATATTGAAGCGTTTTGAAACGTGATGGCGCGGGACTTTAGATAGTGAAGATCTCTACCTGGCCTGGGCGATCGAGCTCTGCTTAGGACATTTTATCTCTTATATAGTACCTATAGATAGTACCTATATATAAAATTCTCGTGCCACAGTGTTTGTAACCAAACTCCTCCGAAAGGGCTCGACCGATTCTTATGAAATTTGGTGTGTATGTTCAGTAGGGCTGAGAATAGGACGTAAGCTATTTTTCATACCCACCCAAAAAGAAAACTATGGCGGTACGAAGTCCGCTGGGTCAGCTAGTTAGTCTATAAAAATTGATTTTTGCTGTAGGTAAAAAACAAAAAACAAAAATAAATTGACCAGATAGTAGACCACTCGAGCGTAGAAAACCCGCACTGTCTACACGCTCGCTGTAACAGTTATGGTGACGAGTACATATAATCTACTACTACAGTCTATTTGCGTCCCACTGCTGGGCACAGGCCTCCCCTCATTATGAGAGGGTTTGGGCTATAATAGTCCCCACGCGGGCCCAGTGCGGATTGGGGACTTCACACACATCTTTGCATTACTTCGCAGATGCGTGCAGGTTTCCTCATGATGTTTTCCGTCGCCGAAAAGCTCATAGTAAATTCAAATTGAATTTCGCACGTAAGTAAACTTAGAGGTGCGAGCCGGAATCGAACCCCCGACCCTCGGCATGAGAGGCGGTGGCTCGAACCACTAGGCCACACCACGGCTTTTAGAACATATAAGCTGTGAAATTACCATGAAATTACCGATCATATGCGTATGCGTAATAATAATAGTAGGTATCCAGATTATACAAATTGTGATTTGAAAAGTGGCATTTTACAAAATTAAATTGTTTTGGGTCCTGAATAATGTTTAGAATCTACGGTACGTAGCTAGTATCTAAACTTTAGATACTAGCTACAATGTCAGTTATACATATAAATCGTAGGTAGGTACAAGCGAAATAAACTAATGATTTATTATTATTTACCTACTACATTTAGATTTACACATTGATGTTCCGACCGGCGTGCAAAACGGAACTCAATTAGGAATAAAAAAAAAAACAAAAAGAGACATTGACATTTTGTTGTGGTTATAATCATATGTACCTACGTAATGTAATGTAATGTCCCGCATTTGCCCGCAAATGCTACGTGCTATTTTCATCAATGCCTCAGTTATTAGGTATATTCTTTGGTGTTCTTTGGCCTGAATCCGCGCGCCTTCTAAGTTGTGTTTTGCTATACCGTGATGATGGTGATGGTATTGATGGTGGTGGTGATGATGATGATGGAGATAGTGATGTGATGATGATGGAGGTGGTGGTGGTGATGATGATGATGATGATGGTGGTGGTGGTGGTGATGATGATGATGATGGTGGTGGTGGTGGTGGTGGTGGTGATGATGATGGTGACGACGACGAGTAGTATTTCCTCACAGTTTGAGAAAAGCATTGTACCTATAGACCTCGGCCGCAACTGCATTGCCAGACTCGTACCTACTAAGAAGGCGTCCGGCAATGCGCTCCTTAGCGGCGTCTGCAATAATGTACTATTTGAACTTTTTACCGGGAAAAGTCTACAGCTAAAAAAAAGAAATATAACTTTGCATGGGAATTGCCTTCGGGTGAATGAGGCGGAAATGAGGGAACTCCTCGAAATTTGCTAGCACGACGTTTTGGTGTCAATTTCGAAGACTTCAGAGTTACATAAGTACTTCTATGGTATTGTTAGGAAACTAGCCGAAAAAAAAATTAAAAAAAAGGAAAACCGCCTTCAAACTCCGACAGACTGCGAAGTCGGTGTCAAGTGAACCGACCCAAAGAAATGATTATCATATAGTGAACTTGACATTGACATCGCAGTCTGTCGGAGTTCGAAGGCGGTTTTATTTTTTATTTTTTATGTTTTATAAATCTGATAATCCTAAATACCGTTGCAGAAATCTAAGCTAGGTTTTGTTGTGAAACCAATACCTACTGCTAATTAGAACCAACCTTGTCATTGTGTACAATTGTGATATATGTAGGTAGGGTCATTTCGCCCTTTCGCGTCCACCCCCCAGTTCGCGTCCATTTGACCGATCTCCTTGTAAAAAAACTTCATAATAAGTATACTAACAGACTAATTATCTCAAAATATTTTCTATTAATACCTCGATGTACAAGAGGCATACAAAAATAGACAAAAGGTACGTGCGCACAACCCTTCCTATTTAGAAAAAAACATTTAGTCTCAGTTTTACGAGAATTGAGTTAGACCTAAATAATGAGCCCTAAAATAGATTACTGATAAATTTGTTTTTTTTTTTTTGGTGGACGCTAATTACTACACCAAATTTATAATCTCTCCTATTTACGTCCACAATGGACGCGAACTACTCTATCTGTCTTTTAGTTTAATGTTGTTTTTTCAAACCGACGAAAAAAAAAGGAGGAGGTTCTCAATTCGACGCGTATATATATATTTTTTTTATGTATGACCACGCATATCTCCGTCAATTGTGAACCGATTTCGATGATTCTTTTTTAATTTTTAATAATTTGGTTCAGTTCTGATGATGGGATCCATGACAAAACGAGGGAACTCCTCGAAATTTGTTAGCACGTGTATGATTTTGGCATCAATTTCAAAGACTTACGTCCCATCGTACACATCTTTGGAAACTATAGCCGAAAAAAATAAAATAAAAATAGAACCGACTTCAAACTCCGACAGCCTGTGAAGTCGGTGTCAAGTGAACCGCCCCAAAGCTATGACTATCTTATAGTGAACTTGACACCAACTTCACAGGCTGTCGGAGATTGAAGTCGGTTCTATTTTTTTATTTAAAATTTTTATGAGATGAAATGAAAAAGAGACATTAAGTTTATGTTTATTTTGACATTATTATTAAAGATATTGTAATGACCAATTTGCGTCCACATTATTATGACTGTAGATATATGTATAACCCTGAAGTCCGGTAACCTGTTCTATTTCCGGGAGGGCGACCAACAGTCCCAGGGAGGTGTCGGGTTTATCGTCCACAAGTCCCTCGCAAACAATGTGGTGAAGATCGAGAGTGTGTCGACCAGGGTAGCGTGCCTTGTACTCAGAATAACCCAACGATATTCGTTGAAGGTTATACA
This sequence comes from Aethes cnicana, assembly GCA_963971205.1. Lineage (NCBI taxonomy): Eukaryota > Metazoa > Arthropoda > Insecta > Lepidoptera > Tortricidae > Aethes > Aethes cnicana. Next base: position 7,343 of record CAXARK010000404.1, read on the forward strand.
GGTTTACGCTCCGACCTCGACGCACTCCGACGATGAGGTGGAGGCTATGTATGAGGACATTTCTAGAGCCATGCATAGCTCCAGAAGTCACTTCACAGTTGTTTGGGCAAACGAGACGGTGAAGAGCTGAGAGTGGGGCAATTTGGAGGAGGGCGTAGGAATCACCGGGCCATCTACTGGCTGGTTTCATGGAGAAGGAGGGACTCTATATGATGAACTCTTTCTTCAGGAAATGTGAGCACAGAGTTCTGAGAGAGAGAGGCTCATCCAGGTCCATTACCTGGATGAGCCCTGATGGTGTAACGAGGAATGAGATAGACTTTATCATGTCGACGAGGAAGCAGATTTTCGATGATGTCTCAGTGATTAATTCGGTTAAGTCCGGGAGCGATCACCGTATGGTAAGAGGCAAATTGAATATCCAAGTGAAGTTTGAGAGATCTCGACTGATAAAGTCTACGCTCCGTATAAATAAAATAATAAATAAATAAATATCTTGGGACATTTCACACAATTTGACCTAGCCCCAAACTAAGCAAAGCTTGTACTATGGGTGCTAGACAACGATATGAATACTTATATAGAGAAATACATACATATATAAATACTAAACATCCATGACTCGAGTACAAACATTAATTGTGCTCATGACACAAAGTTTGCCCCGAGCGGGATTCGAACCCGCGACCGTCGGAACAGAGGGCGGGGTTACTACCAACTGAGCCAAACCTGTCGTCAATGATTAGAATGCCAATTACATTTAGGTTATAATGTAAAAGTACTGTATTACTATTGATAAATCAATAAAAGAAAAGATAAAGATAAAGAAAAGTTTATTCAGAAAGCAGACATGCACATACAAATGACATTCTTAGAAAACATACAAACAAATATTACAGGCTATGTGGCTAATAAATAATATGAATTTCAACAAAGATGATACACCTGAGTCAGGTACTTACTTGCATCGCGATTCTTATAAGAAATTACGACTCCCGCCCGATTATAAATGACACCGCGCAACTAAGAATCGTGATAACCACAAAAAAATGTCTGTCGGCTATCAAAAACCGTTGGTATGACAGCTGAACTACTGGCACGACTGATCGGTGTAGTCATTTGAAAAAAAAACTTTGTTTTTGCTTAATTTTGAAGGTAAATTCAAAAAATGTCCACCATAGGTGCATTACCTTACCTACCTACTTGAAAAAAATTATGTCAGAAATGTGTAGCAATTTTACTTTGGTTGGTTCGCAAAGCAGTAACAATAATTTACCACCACCAACAATGAAATGCAATGATCTAACAAATCTAAAGAATAAGTTGGTATAGGTACTAAAATGTGTACATATTTTTGTTGGATATAACAATAGCAAACTGTGCGCGGAACACTGCCCGCTTTGGCCTTACGACGCTTACGCGGTTGCCAGACCGTTTCGCGGAATAGACGCGTGTCTCGGGAAATAGCCCTGTCCCGCTCTCTCCTACCGGCCGACCCTATCACTCGCGCGGCGCGCGCCAGCCAGGCAGCCACTTCAGTCAGCCAGTCAGTCAGTCGCCTAACTTTGAGCCATCGCAACGCATACGCTACATTTCATAGTGTTCGCGCTATAATAGAATCGCTTCAACGGTCGCAGACTGAAGCACTGAAAGAAATATTCAGTCTGTAACGCGTACAAATATTTCGACGCCGATAACATGCATGGCCGAGGGCCAGGGCACTCTTTCCGGCTGCAAAGCTACATTCGCCGTCGCCCCACAGGAGTCGGTAGAAACCTTAGTGCTTACGGAGGTCGCCGCCCGCCACATCGTATAGGTATATTATATTTTCGACGCCGCAAGACAGTCAAAACACTGACATGTTTATAGTGAGACTCCCGGAGAATGATATCTCAGAAAGAGCGCAATTGGACATGACTTACGCCCTCCTTTCTAATAAGATAAGAAAAAGAGTACGGAGGGAGGACTTCACAAACTTCAAGGAGCTGCCCTTTCGTGCGAGAAGTGTGGAGGATTCTGTCGACGAGAGGGAGAGGAAATCAGGAAACCCGCTGCGCAGCCACGGCCGCGCGGCGACCCCGAGCCTTCAAGCGGACCGTGCTCTAGCGAGGCGCCCTGCGCGCCCTCGGCGGCTGCGGCGCCCAGTCTCCGCCCGCGTCAACCCAGGCGAGACCAATTCCCATAATTACTTTGCGAACGCACAACGTGTTATCAGTGAAAAAATAAAAGTGATCAAAGCTTTTATAGTATCTAGTCTCGGTTGTGTTTCGATAGTGAAGTGCTTCCGTTCGACTCTGTAGTAGCCATGTCCCTGCCCTCCATGCCAAATACCTTCTGATATTATAAGTGCGAAAGTAACTCCGTCTGTCTGTTACCACTTCATGTTTCAGCCGCTGAACCGATATTGATGAAATTTGGTTTGGAAATGGTTGAGCCCCGGGGAAGATTATAGGTCACTTTTAATCCCGGAAAAGTGGACAATTCCTGGGGAATCACGATAAACGAATTCTACGCAGATGAAGTCGCGGGCAAAGCTTGTATTTTATAAATAACTAGCCTTTCCCCGCAACTTCTATGTGCAAAAATATTAAAATGTAAAATCCCGTTCTTTTCCCTTCCCGTGGGAATTTCGGGAAATCCTCTCTTAGTTCCCTTATGTTCCCTAAGGAACCTGCACGCCAAATTTCAGCTCTCTACAACCAGTAGTTTCGGCTCTGCGTTGATCGATCAGTCAGTCAGTTTCTTGTTTTATATATATAGATATAACCGCTATTTTTTTTATCACCAGGATTGAATGCGGCAATACAAACCGCTGTCATATCATCTCAGAGAGATCCTCTAAAAAAACTGAATAGCCAGATTTATTATTATTATTCGTAGAGTGTGATCGAGTAATCTTTTGTCTCTATTTCAGATCAAACATCTTCTGGAATGCCTTGGATCTGTCTTCCTAGGAGGGACGAAGTAAGCTTTCTGGAAGAGAAACTGATTGATTACATTTACCTGTGCCTACCTGACTGCGGCCTGTGAGTAACATTGAAGAGACATTGTGAAACCAATCACTGCTAATCAGAACCAACCTTATCATGTGTAAAATTGTGATATATTTTGTTATACCTATTTTAATAAACTTGTCAGACATGTGTAGCAATTTTATTTTCGTGTGGCTGTGTGGCTTTAAAATGTAAACCAAGAAAGAGAATATTTACTTACTGAGATAAGATAAAAAGATGAAGATAAAATGAATAATATTTGGAATGCAACACAACATTGTCTACTCTCAAACTAGGATTACCCGTGATACGGGTACTAGACAACAATATAAATACTTATAAAGAGAAATATGTAAATACATATGCAAATAAAGATCCATGACATGAGTACAAATATTCATTCTCATCATAGGTAGGTAGGTAGGTACCCTGTCAGTCGTGTAGGTGTTTAGATATTTTGATAAAATAATACAATATTAGGAATTTGTAAAGTAAATTATGATATATTGAATTGAACTATTTAGTTGATAATATTATATACTATACCTTAGACAGCTCATCGCACCAACATCTCGGTGCTCAAAGAACTCAAACTCGACCAACAATATCCGTCCATGGTTTGTATAAGCCGAATCGTCAAATACTTCGGTCACATTTACTACTACTACTACACAGCCTATTTACGGCCCACTGCTGGGCACAGGCATCTCATTACGAGAGGGTTTGGGCTGTAGTCCCCACGCGGGCCCAGTGCGGATTGGGGACTTCACACACATCTTTGAATTACTTCGCAGATGTGTGCAGGTTTCCTCACGATGTTTTCCTTGACCGAATAGCTCAGTGGTAAATTCAAATTGAATTTCGCACATAAGTAAACTTACAGGTGCGAACCGAAATCGAACCCCCGACCCTCTGCATGAAAGGCGGTGGGTCGAACCACTAGGCCTCCACGGCTTACCTTCAGTCACATAACTCGTGGAAATCCGACAAGTTGGAGAGACTAATGCTGAAGGGAAAAGACCCAGAGAGAGGAGGCCGAACAGGTGCCGCCGGTAAATGCGGCGATGCACCAGGGCGAAGATCGCTGCACATGGAAGACCGTCACAAGAAGTATGTGCCGGAGGAGGAGGATAATGTAACGAAATACACACGGATTTTTATCCTTTGATTAAAAATAGTAGTAGAAATAAATAATCATATCTAGATTAAAAATATTTCTATAATGTCAAGTAAAATATATCAAAAGTTTCACTAGTTTTATTTTTCCCCTTTACAAATATTTATTATAGAAAAAAGAAAAAAAAAATACAAAAAGTTGAAAAAGTGAGGATCGAACCCACGACTTCCACGATTTATACTTCATAAAAAGAAATCACAAAAACCACAGCGCCACAGAAGCTCTATAATTCTCGGCGAAATTAAGCCTTGGTTTCCACTACGTTTCACTACCTCTGTATGTGTGCGTGAGTTCATTCTCGGCAGACTGGTCGTCTTTTTTCCTAAATGAAAGGTGATGTACGGATAATTATGTGAAATTGAGATGTATAATATATCCCTTCAATCGCATAGTCCATCAAAGTGTACCTTTGGGCTTGGAATTTTGCGTAAATCCTGAAAATTACAATATCTACCACCCGCGCCATCTATTATCGTAGAGGCTACATAAAACCGTGAGTTATCACCTTAAGCATAAGCTTAAGTTAAACATAATGGTTCTAAATGAGGAAACCTGTAATTGGCTTCTAAAATTCTAGCTTGTAAACATATTTAGATATAATACAGCAATCAACAGCATATATTCCATGAATGGATAAATAAATAAATAAATAAACATTGGACGTTTTTCCTAGTTTAGTAAAATTATAAATATTATTATCTAGTTTTAATTTGCAGTCAGGTTAACGTTAAGTTAAGGAAGGGCAAGCGCGGCGCACCTCGAGCAGATCCCCCTCGAGCATCAACTCCTCCAGCTTCTGCAGCAGCCCGGGCGCCACCCGCGCGCCGGGCGAGCGCGGCGTCGCGCTGTACGCGTGCTCGACGCTCGCTGACGACCTGCCATTCATACAACAAAGTAATGCTTAAACCAATGGTATAGACAAACGAGCGCACAGCCCACCTGATGGTAAGTGGTCACTGCGGCCCATGGACACCGAAATCCTATGAACCCCCATTAAGAAACCATAAGATCTCGAATACGTTGCCTACCCTGAGGCCTAAGATAGAATGCCTCTGTGCCAGAAATTTCACCGGCTGCCTTAACCCCCTACCGGAACACAACAGTGCGAGCACTGCTATTTAGCGGCAGGTTAGCGGGGAAAGACGGTGGTACCACCCCGGACGGACCTAGTACCAGGTCCTACCACTAACAAATGCTATGGAATAAACATGCATTTACGCAGACTTCTCAATGGTCTATTGATTTAAAATGGCACGGTATTTTTGGTGAGATGGGAAGAAATAGTTACCTCGCATTTTGTGACGAATGGCTGTCGTGCGCTCGGCCGGTCGCTTTCTTTAACTCGGCGTTCAGTTTATCAGATTTCTCTCGATTTGCCTGAGGACAAGAATTCAAAATACAGTTTAAAAATCTTGGAAAAATAGTAGACCGTAGCCGTAGACTAGTGGCTCGACCTACCACCTCTTGAGCAAAGTTTTAAATCTCACACCTACTCATATGATTCAGCAAAAAGCGTACTGGAAAAAGGAAAACATGGCGAGTAAATCTGTACACTTCTGCGAAGCATACATACAATAGGGATGACGACAACTTTTTTTTCTTAGTCTATCAGGAAGATTATTGAAAAGTATTGGGACACGTATTTTTTCTTTTTTCACGTATTCAAACTTATACGGAGATATATTGAATTGGAATGTCGCGTGACGTCACGGTTAGGTACGATTTGTACCTAACGGTGACGTAGTTAGCCCCCACTCTCTAACTTTAATGCGTTTTAACTTAGTCATTCTATGTTAATTTGATAAAACAAAAAATACGTGTCTAATATTTTTTTATTACCTGACTGACGGACTAATTATAATTTCGAAATCTTCACCCTGTCGTCATCCCTATTAGCAGTATGCCCGCGCGGGAGAGTTGTAAAGTGTTGCGAGGTCTGCGTCCAGCAGTGCCGTCTGCCGAGTGACATGCCGAGTACTGACTCGGTGAGTGCCGTACCTGCGCCCGGTCCTCGCTCTCTCCGTCACACACTGGAGGGCCTCTCCCTCTGCCAGTCGCCCTGGTAACGTACCTGCGCCCGGTCCCGCTCGGCGGCGGGGAGCTGCGCCAGCGCGGGGTGCGCGAGGGCGGCCCGGGCGGCGTCCTGCCACGCCATCGCTCTCTCCGTCACACACTGGAGGGCCTCTCCCTCTGCCAGTCGCCCTGGTAACGTACCTGCGCCCGGTCCCGCTCGGCGGCGGGGAGCTGCGCCAGCGCGGGGTGCGCGAGGGCGGCCCGGGCGGCGTCCTGCCACGCCATCGCTCTCTCCGTCACACACTGGAGGGCCTCTCCCTCTGCCAGTCGCCCTGGTAACGTACCTGCGCCCGGTCCCGCTCGGCGGCGGGGAGCTGCGCCAGCGCGGGGTGCGCGAGGGCGGCCCGGGCGGCGTCCTGCCACGCCATCGCTCTCTCCGTCACACACTGGAGGGCCTCTCCCTCTGCCAGTCGCCCTGGTAACGTACCTGCGCCCGGTCCCGCTCGGCGGCGGGGAGCTGCGCCAGCGCGGGGTGCGCGAGGGCGGCCCGGGCGGCGTCCTGCCACGCCATCGCTCTCTCCGTCACACACTGGAGGGCCTCTCCCTCTGCCAGTCGCCCTGGTAACGTACCTGCGCCCGGTCCCGCTCGGCGGCGGGGAGCTGCGCCAGCGCGGGGTGCGCGAGGGCGGCCCGGGCGGCGTCCTGCCACGCCATCGCTCTCTCCGTCACACACTGGAGGGCCTCTCCCTCTGCCAGTCGCCCTGGTAACGTACCTGCGCCCGGTCCCGCTCGGCGGCGGGGAGCTGCGCCAGCGCGGGGTGCGCGAGGGCGGCCCGGGCGGCGTCCTGCCACGCCATCGCTCTCTCCGTCACACACTGGAGGGCCTCTCCCTCTGCCAGTCGCCCTGGTAACGTACCTGCGCCCGGTCCCGCTCGGCGGCGGGGAGCTGCGCCAGCGCGGGGTGCGCGAGGGCGGCCCGGGCGGCGTCCTGCCACGCCATCGCTCTCTCCGTCACACACTGGAGGGCCTCTCCCTCTGCCAGTCGCCCTGGTAACGTACCTGCGCCCGGTCCCGCTCGGCGGCGGGGAGCTGCGCCAGCGCGGGGTGCGCGAGGGCGGCCCGGGCGGCGTCCTGCCACGCCATCGCTCTCTCCGTCACACACTGGAGGGCCTCTCCCTCTGCCAGTCGCACTGGTAACTTTTGAAGCCACACCTGAAATTTAAAAAGAAAATGTAATAAAGCCACCAAGATGGGACAATGATCTTCTTCAAGTCGTGGGAAGCGGTTTGAGTCTGAGTGGTGAAGCTATGTAAACAGTCGAAGTATTTCAGCTGTGAGCTGTGATGGTGATATTATAATCGTCCTGTGTGTGTGTGTGTGTGTGTGTGTGTGTGTGTGTGTGTGTGTGTGTGTACCAGTAGCGCCAAGATGCGGTCGAGGCGCGGGCGGCGCGTGCGCGTGCACGCGGGGCAGAGGAACTTGTGCTCGGGCGCGGGGACCTGTGTGTGTGTGTGTGTGTGTACCAGTAGCGCCAAGATGCGGTCGAGGCGCGGGCGGCGCGTGCGCGTGCACGCGGGGCAGAGGAACTTGGGCTCGGGCGCGGGGAAGGGCAGCT
>CAXARK010000405.1:0-17234 GCA_963971205.1 Aethes cnicana
CATCTACATATAAAATATCAGTGCATTACGCATTAACTTAAATTCTTAAATCACAAAACAGCTCCATCTATCGGGTCATCATCGTATCCTTTGTACTGTTCTGTACTCGATAATTACATCCGAAGACAGTCGCAATTTCAATACTTTTGTCTTCCGTCCGGAAACGTTCAAAGCGTACATCATCATATTGGCAGTGTGCACGACAGCGCCAACTAGCGGGAGGCGTATGAACCAAACGCACGCATCCCGGCGGAGTTTAGACATGTCTTTTCGAAGTAATCGCAGCGCATGCCGTGGCAGAAATTGGAACAAACGGAAAGTCGGGAAGGAGTAGGAAGCTTTCCATGCAATTTTCTGCTATGCATTTTGTATGTATGGTTGTTTAATATTATTTGTCGTTTTTCTATTTATCTGTTTTGATTATTAATTATATTTCGGCTGAAATGATGCTGTTCGGTTTGTTCTTGTGCTTTGAAAATTTTGATAGTCGTAACCAGGTTTTTTTTTACAATGAATATTTTGAAAAGAAAATTGCGATAATTATTTAGTGGGTCTGTGCTGTGCATGTACCTATGAACCATTGAAAATGGTGCTATTTTAAAACTTTCTTTTAGCAAGTTTTAATCGAATAAGGCCGGCAAGATAATCGAGTTTGTATACGAATTACTAATACTATTCTTGTATTGGGGTGCACTGATTATTCTGCTTCCATTGTTTAGATACATGGATATTTGGATTGATATAAATATACGCCATTATTAATCGAAAAGACGAGAAAATATGCTGAATAGGTATCTATTTGGGAAGTCTAATACTATTTTATATTTTGTTGTCTACCCTGTCTAAAAGCTCTGTGCACGCCACTGCAGATCGCAGGTTTCTGTGGCCCGAACCGAAAGTGAGGGCCATAAATATGCGATCTGGGGTTTTACGAATTACCGCCCGTGGTTTGTCTAAAGTTTTACGTCTTGCCTTGACCAAGAAGTGAGATTTTCTCTCCGCGTAGCGGGCAGAAAATCTCACTTACGGCCAAGGGTGATGTAAAATAACATTACATAACTAAAGTAAAGAAGAAAACATGTTGTGCCGACCCCACATAACGTGGGCAAAGGGCAAGCAAACGATGATGATGATAACGAAAGTAAATTCAAAAGTAAATTTAAAAATATAAAGTCCATCTACGAATATAATCAAACTAAAAAAATAGATTAACTACCATAATACTACAAACTACGAACACTACTTCACCAACATATCTACAAAAACTTACCCATAAACTCCATAGACGCGTTGTGTATGTTTTTCTCCTTATCCTGGTTCCATGCGGTGCTTCTTCACGGCAAAGAGATAGCTGATACGTTCACAGCTGCGAGTAAAGCGTGGTGCAGCTACTAAGGGGTGATACAGGGCAGTGCCCCAAGGTTCCGAACCTTAGCAGAGCCCTCCAGGCTCGGTGGTCTTTTATTTACTTAAAAAACCGTTCTCCTCTGAAAACACCCCCTTTTTGCCCCAGGGTCCTCATACATAGCCACTGCGTGAAAACAGATCACATGTAGACAGTTCGCCAAATAAAATATGGATTTTAAATTTTAATCTTGATTTGCACGTTTTATTTATTAGTGGTTTTCTAGAAATTACCTTATAAAGAACATAAACGTACCTAGGAATTATTCCTGCGAGTTACTTCGGTGTGTAACCGAGTAGCTATGCGCTCTAATCATAACCTATTTTTATTTCAAAAACCACTCATGAATATTCAACAATCGGTCGAAATTCACTGCAAGATGAGATGTGACCAACCAATGGGGACTATCGTTTCTTTGCTCACCAGTTGGCGCCACTGTAGACTAAGGTCCAGAGTATAGCTGTCAAAGGCGACTCTATAAGATCGACGCCGAAACTAAGTTTTCAATCTTGAATCTCATAAAGTTTATTAATTATAAATAACTATCATCATATCGAGCAGCTATGCCGCAATGTTGTGCAGCTCCGTTTTGTTTGGAAAAAAGATTTTTTTTTTCAAAGCGTTTACATTCATAGCCAAATAATCCATATTGGCGGTAATTTCACGAAGGAGATCACTATTCAACAGGTAAATTAAAGAAATTATGATTTATATCACAAAGCCCGCCAAAACCAGTGAAAACTGAATGTTATTGGACCTCACGCGACACTAGCGCCTCTAGTGGCAAATTCACACGCGATAGCCCCCATTGCAGACTTGGGCGAGTTGTGGAAGCTTTATAAGACAAACGTGTCGAGACAGCTGCGGGTTTTCCAGTGGGAAGTCCGCGCGAAATTACCGCGTCGCTCAACGGCCGTTGGCTTTTACACTTGTGCAATCGCTGTGAAATAACCAACCATTGTGCTCCGATCAGCCGACGACTCCTTAAATGGCTTATTTTCAGAAATATCTCTTAGTTTGAGATATTTACCACGTCTCTAAACAAATTATCTCGTTAAAAAAAACGAATAATTTTAAAGAAGTAAAGAAGACTGTTTAAATTATACTTAGGTACCTTATACAGACGTGTTAACTATGGGGCGGACGGACAGTCAAATGCGGAAGTGTTTATCAAAAATTCATTTATTATAAAAATAACCTTAATTTACTGACATTATCAACAGTCAACAAGGTACTTATAGCAGTTCTGATCAGAAACTTAATCATACTTACGATTGGTCTGAGCCCCCGCGGCCACATTTGAAGCCTCATATAGGCACGGAAGCGTTTAACACTCGCTGACTCGTGCGATGCGGTTTCTGAACAGAATGTGACTAACTACTCTAACACTACACTAACTAAATATATTACTAACAACTTCGACAGTACTTATAAAATTGTATATAATAAGGCCCCTTTCGTTACATACCAATAATTATAAATACGTCTATATTTACATTCATATTAAGAGTTGATGGAATTCATGTCAATGTGATTTTTAAAATATGTAATTATTTACAATAATACACATACATAAAAGATAATAACAGCGAGCAAATATATCTGAACCTTTTCATCGCCACAACAAATCGAACTAGTCAGTTTGTGGTAGCGAAAAGGATAAACAGTCTTGTACCGTTCGCCGGGAACGAGTATCATTTTTAGTTCAGTATTGGATTGTATGTGTTGTGTGAGGTCCACGTGATAGAAATGCTGGCGCTCACCCCGCGTGCTCGCCGTCGGATTCGTGGTCGTCCGCGTCGTCCTCCGCGTCCGCGCCGCCTGCGCAAAACATCGACTCAGTTAGACCCGCCACATACAGTCCTGATTCCGTAACGGAATCCCGCAACGGAATTCAGATTCGGAAATTCCGAACGTATAACGTCCATACAAAATGTACACCATGTAGACCTGCCACATATACGCAGTAGTTTTCCGTTCCAAATTCAGAACGGAATGTGTGTGGTAGGTCAATATATTTTGTATGGCGGGCATGCGTTGGGAAGCCCGTTACGGAATTCCGTAACGGAATTACGACTGTATGTGGGGGTTTTTAAGCGGGATTTACATTAGGACACTAGTTCCGTGCAACTTGGATTACATTGCGGGGCCGCTGAGCTAACGAGATACAAGTGACCGACCGAGCGCCGCAAAGGACTGCTAATTGCACGAAACTAGTAACAATCCATGTTAGGAGATGGAACTTGAGTTTATTTGTTTTTTTTTTCTAAAGCGTGAAGTCAACATCAAACTGCATGCCTTTCCAGCTGGTAACATTTTTGCTAACACGCTAAGACCGAAGCCAATCCGTTCGCTCGCGCAACGTGTCCATAGGTGTTAAGGTACAATTTCTACATTCATCAGATCATCAGTATTACGATTTAACCTGTATACGATCGCCAGTGGCGAACTTGCTTGCCTAGTCAGCATCAATTATACAAGTTCACCTGTACACGATCGCCAGTTACGAACTTGCATGCGCAGTCAGCATCAGCCGTAGCAATGTCTGGAATGAGTGTCAACTCACGGTTTTTCCTGGTGTAGTGTCGGCGCACGGGCGGCGGGCGCTCGTCGGCGGCGTCGGTGAGCAGGGACCCGCGGTACGTCTGCAGCGGCGCCCACTCCTCGCCCCAGCCGCCGCCCGACGAGATCTTCGAGTCCAGGAACTGAAATATGGCAAACGACTTATAACTGACAGTCCACTGATGGTAGTACACTATCTTATTGATGCAATTAATTACAGAGAGGTAATGAGTTCAATTACAAATAATGTAAGCCTAGCGTGAAATTATGTACGCGTATAGAAAAGCTACTATCAGGGCTTCAATAAATTACAGACTTGACCTACTTTTGGAGTTGCTTTTGTCTAGAAGTGAACATATTGCGACTTACATAATGATCACACTATTCGGCTGTTACCAGACTCTATTTTGGGTTCGTCAGCGTCGCAGTGCCTTCAACGTTACTATGCGGAGATTTTTTTTGAGATTTAGAAGGTATGTTGTTTATTTAGGTAGGTGTGTGTGTTTACCCGCACGCATCTGCGAAGTAATCCCCAATCCGCACTGGGCCGCGTGGGGACTATAGCCCCAACCCTTGCGTGATGAGAGGAGGCCTGTGCGCTGGCTCCAGTGGGAGGAAAATATATAGGCAGTAGTAGTAGTAGTATGTGTTTTTAAGCGGTAGGCTGTACCTTGAGCACGTGCCGCTTGTCCTGGCGCAGCAGCTTGTTGGAGAGCTCGGCCAGCGGCTCCAGGAACAGCAGGTGCCGGGGCTCGAGCGCGGCGAAGGCCACGCCGGCGCGGTGCAGCGCCGTCAGCGCCTCGCGGTTCTTCACGGCGTCCAGCCCGAACATCACCGAGAAACGCTTCGCCAGCTCCTGGACCACCACACCACACGACGTTACAGCATGTTACAATCAATCATTTATTCAGCAAATGGACAAGAAATCTGCATAATCCGGCCACTAGGGGCGCTGCGATCGCTTGACCCAAACCATCTGTCAATTACATAGAGAAATATTTGTTGTTATTGGTTTTACTTAAATTATTAAAAAAATGCCGCGCTGTGCAGGATCCAATGTTCCAGGATGCAATGAGAACGGACGACATGTATTTCCGAAAGACTTTGTATGTATCTGGGGCAGGTATAAATTGCAATGGAATGTCTTCATTTTCATCACAAATAACTAAACCAAAATTAAAATTGCGGTCAATATTTAAAAATTTTAAACAAATCGACTTAAAATTGTCAACAAAAAAAACCCGTAAAAATTTGACAGCTGCAGTGTTTGGGTTTTGGTTTGGGTCAAGCGTTTGCAGCGCCATCTGAGTCGAGCTTTGCGTATTCTTGTCCATTGGCCGCATAGGGGCACTTTTACACGTCAGAAATTAATTTGCCGTCACCAAAACGAGAGATGTGAGATAAAATCAAAATTATACATGTGCGCGCGAGTGTCGTTCTTACCGCTGCGGCAGCGGCGAGCGTTTACGGACACATTGCGCCATCGTGACGACCGCCGCGTACGGTTAGCAACCGTCGCGCGCAGTATGTCAGTAAAACATCCGCCGCGCGAAGTCGAACAAAAGTTCTGAATTTCACCACTGAGGGGATTTACTCCAAGAACGACAATTCAGTACAAAAGCCTGCCACTCAACGGGAAAATTGTATCACGATAGTGTCGTTCTTAGACAGCTTCTAATTTTCGACACTAGAGGCGCTGGGGAGTATCTTAGCATCGACAATACCCGGCCACCAATGTTCGAGTAAAACCAATGGCCGATGGAAGCGGCGAGTTCTCTGATAGCGGTAGTATATCGCAAGGCGCGTTATCGGCTAGTCTTCAAACGAGTGAAACGAGGAATGTGATGTTGGTAGTAGACATATGTGTCTGTCCGTCTACGCCTGCCTGTGTGTGTGTGTACCTTCAGCTCGAGCAGCTCGGGCAGCGTGCGAGCGGGCGCCCCGTGCCGCGCCAGCATCTGCGTGTAGAGCGCCTGCATGGTGTGTGTGTGTGTGTGTGTGTACCTTCAGCTCGAGCAGCTCGGGCAGCGTGCGAGCGGGCGCCCCGTGCCGCGCCAGCATCTGCGTGTAGAGCGCCTGCATGGTGTGTGTGTGTGTGTGTGTACCTTCAGCTCGAGCAGCTCGGGCAGCGTGCGAGCGGGCGCCCCGTGCCGCGCCAGCATCTGCGTGTAGAGCGCCTGCATGGTGTGTGTGTGTGTGTGTGTGTACCTTCAGCTCGAGCAGCTCGGGCAGCGTGCGAGCGGGCGCCCCGTGCCGCGCCAGCATCTGCGTGTAGAGCGCCTGCATGGTGTGTGTGTGTGTGTGTGTGTACCTTCAGCTCGAGCAGCTCGGGCAGCGTGCGAGCGGGCGCCCCGTGCCGCGCCAGCATCTGCGTGTAGAGCGCCTGCATGGTGTGTGTGTGTGTGTGTGTGTACCTTCAGCTCGAGCAGCTCGGGCAGCGTGCGAGCGGGCGCCCCGTGCCGCGCCAGCATCTGCGTGTAGAGCGCCTGCATGGTGTGTGTGTGTGTGTGTGTGTACCTTCAGCTCGAGCAGCTCGGGCAGCGTGCGAGCGGGCGCCCCGTGCCGCGCCAGCATCTGCGTGTAGAGCGCCTGCATGGTGTGTGTGTGTGTGTGTGTACCTTCAGCTCGAGCAGCTCGGGCAGCGTGCGAGCGGGCGCCCCGTGCCGCGCCAGCATCTGCGTGTAGAGCGCCTGCATGGTGTGTGTGTGTGTGTGTGTGTGTACCTTCAGCTCGAGCAGCTCGGGCAGCGTGCGAGCGGGCGCCCCGTGCCGCGCCAGCATCTGCGTGTAGAGCGCCTGCATGGTGTGTGTGTGTGTGTGTGTGTACCTTCAGCTCGAGCAGCTCGGGCAGCGTGCGAGCGGGCGCCCCGTGCCGCGCCAGCATCTGCGTGTAGAGCGCCTGCATGGTGTGTGTGTGTGTGTGTGTGTGTACCTTCAGCTCGAGCAGCTCGGGCAGCGTGCGAGCGGGCGCCCCGTGCCGCGCCAGCATCTGCGTGTAGAGCGCCTGCATGGTGTGTGTGTGTGTGTGTGTACCTTCAGCTCGAGCAGCTCGGGCAGCGTGCGAGCGGGCGCCCCGTGCCGCGCCAGCATCTGCGTGTAGAGCGCCTGCATGGTGTGTGTGTGTGTGTGTGTGTACCTTCAGCTCGAGCAGCTCGGGCAGCGTGCGAGCGGGCGCCCCGTGCCGCGCCAGCATCTGCGTGTAGAGCGCCTGCATGGTGTGTGTGTGTGTGTGTGTGTACCTTCAGCTCGAGCAGCTCGGGCAGCGTGCGAGCGGGCGCCCCGTGCCGCGCCAGCATCTGCGTGTAGAGCGCCTGCATGGTGTGTGTGTGTGTGTGTGTGTACCTTCAGCTCGAGCAGCTCGGGCAGCGTGCGAGCGGGCGCCCCGTGCCGCGCCAGCATCTGCGTGTAGAGCGCCTGCATGGTGTGTGTGTGTGTGTGTGTGTACCTTCAGCTCGAGCAGCTCGGGCAGCGTGCGAGCGGGCGCCCCGTGCCGCGCCAGCATCTGCGTGTAGAGCGCCTGCATGGTGTGTGTGTGTGTGTGTGTACCTTCAGCTCGAGCAGCTCGGGCAGCGTGCGAGCGGGCGCCCCGTGCCGCGCCAGCATCTGCGTGTAGAGCGCCTGCATGGTGTGTGTGTGTGTGTGTGTGTGTACCTTCAGCTCGAGCAGCTCGGGCAGCGTGCGAGCGGGCGCCCCGTGCCGCGCCAGCATCTGCGTGTAGAGCGCCTGCATGGTGTGTGTGTGTGTGTGTGTGTACCTTCAGCTCGAGCAGCTCGGGCAGCGTGCGAGCGGGCGCCCCGTGCCGCGCCAGCATCTGCGTGTAGAGCGCCTGCATGGTGTGTGTGTGTGTGTGTGTGTACCTTCAGCTCGAGCAGCTCGGGCAGCGTGCGAGCGGGCGCCCCGTGCCGCGCCAGCATCTGCGTGTAGAGCGCCTGCATGGTGTGTGTGTGTGTGTGTGTGTACCTTCAGCTCGAGCAGCTCGGGCAGCGTGCGAGCGGGCGCCCCGTGCCGCGCCAGCATCTGCGTGTAGAGCGCCTGCATGGTGTGTGTGTGTGTGTGTGTGTACCTTCAGCTCGAGCAGCTCGGGCAGCGTGCGAGCGGGCGCCCCGTGCCGCGCCAGCATCTGCGTGTAGAGCGCCTGCATGGTGTGTGTGTGTGTGTGTGTACCTTCAGCTCGAGCAGCTCGGGCAGCGTGCGAGCGGGCGCCCCGTGCCGCGCCAGCATCTGCGTGTAGAGCGCCTGCATGGTGTGTGTGTGTGTGTGTGTGTACCTTCAGCTCGAGCAGCTCGGGCAGCGTGCGAGCGGGCGCCCCGTGCCGCGCCAGCATCTGCGTGTAGAGCGCCTGCATGGTGTGTGTGTGTGTGTGTGTGTGTACCTTCAGCTCGAGCAGCTCGGGCAGCGTGCGAGCGGGCGCCCCGTGCCGCGCCAGCATCTGCGTGTAGAGCGCCTGCATGGTGTGTGTGTGTGTGTGTGTGTACCTTCAGCTCGAGCAGCTCGGGCAGCGTGCGAGCGGGCGCCCCGTGCCGCGCCAGCATCTGCGTGTAGAGCGCCTGCATGGTGTGTGTGTGTGTGTGTGTGTACCTTCAGCTCGAGCAGCTCGGGCAGCGTGCGAGCGGGCGCCCCGTGCCGCGCCAGCATCTGCGTGTAGAGCGCCTGCATGGTGTGTGTGTGTGTGTGTGTACCTTCAGCTCGAGCAGCTCGGGCAGCGTGCGAGCGGGCGCCCCGTGCCGCGCCAGCATCTGCGTGTAGAGCGCCTGCATGGTGTGTGTGTGTGTGTGTGTGTACCTTCAGCTCGAGCAGCTCGGGCAGCGTGCGAGCGGGCGCCCCGTGCCGCGCCAGCATCTGCGTGTAGAGCGCCTGCATGGTGTGTGTGTGTGTGTGTGTGTACCTTCAGCTCGAGCAGCTCGGGCAGCGTGCGAGCGGGCGCCCCGTGCCGCGCCAGCATCTGCGTGTAGAGCGCCTGCATGGTGTGTGTGTGTGTGTGTGTGTGTACCTTCAGCTCGAGCAGCTCGGGCAGCGTGCGAGCGGGCGCCCCGTGCCGCGCCAGCATCTGCGTGTAGAGCGCCTGCATGGTGTGTGTGTGTGTGTGTGTGTACCTTCAGCTCGAGCAGCTCGGGCAGCGTGCGAGCGGGCGCCCCGTGCCGCGCCAGCATCTGCGTGTAGAGCGCCTGCATGGTGTGTGTGTGTGTGTGTGTGTGTACCTTCAGCTCGAGCAGCTCGGGCAGCGTGCGAGCGGGCGCCCCGTGCCGCGCCAGCATCTGCGTGTAGAGCGCCTGCATGGTGTGTGTGTGTGTGTGTGTGTACCTTCAGCTCGAGCAGCTCGGGCAGCGTGCGAGCGGGCGCCCCGTGCCGCGCCAGCATCTGCGTGTAGAGCGCCTGCATGGTGTGTGTGTGTGTGTGTGTACCTTCAGCTCGAGCAGCTCGGGCAGCGTGCGAGCGGGCGCCCCGTGCCGCGCCAGCATCTGCGTGTAGAGCGCCTGCATGGTGTGTGTGTGTGTGTGTGTACCTTCAGCTCGAGCAGCTCGGGCAGCGTGCGAGCGGGCGCCCCGTGCCGCGCCAGCATCTGCGTGTAGAGCGCCTGCATGGTGTGTGTGTGTGTGTGTGTGTACCTTCAGCTCGAGCAGCTCGGGCAGCGTGCGAGCGGGCGCCCCGTGCCGCGCCAGCATCTGCGTGTAGAGCGCCTGCATGGTGTGTGTGTGTGTGTGTGTGTACCTTCAGCTCGAGCAGCTCGGGCAGCGTGCGAGCGGGCGCCCCGTGCCGCGCCAGCATCTGCGTGTAGAGCGCCTGCATGGTGTGTGTGTGTGTGTGTGTGTACCTTCAGCTCGAGCAGCTCGGGCAGCGTGCGAGCGGGCGCCCCGTGCCGCGCCAGCATCTGCGTGTAGAGCGCCTGCATGGTGTGTGTGTGTGTGTGTGTGTACCTTCAGCTCGAGCAGCTCGGGCAGCGTGCGAGCGGGCGCCCCGTGCCGCGCCAGCATCTGCGTGTAGAGCGCCTGCATGGTGTGTGTGTGTGTGTGTGTGTACCTTCAGCTCGAGCAGCTCGGGCAGCGTGCGAGCGGGCGCCCCGTGCCGCGCCAGCATCTGCGTGTAGAGCGCCTGCATGGTGTGTGTGTGTGTGTGTGTACCTTCAGCTCGAGCAGCTCGGGCAGCGTGCGAGCGGGCGCCCCGTGCCGCGCCAGCATCTGCGTGTAGAGCGCCTGCATGGTGTGTGTGTGTGTGTGTGTGTACCTTCAGCTCGAGCAGCTCGGGCAGCGTGCGAGCGGGCGCCCCGTGCCGCGCCAGCATCTGCGTGTAGAGCGCCTGCATGGTGTGTGTGTGTGTGTGTGTGTGTACCTTCAGCTCGAGCAGCTCGGGCAGCGTGCGAGCGGGCGCCCCGTGCCGCGCCAGCATCTGCGTGTAGAGCGCCTGCATGGTGTGTGTGTGTGTGTGTGTACCTTCAGCTCGAGCAGCTCGGGCAGCGTGCGAGCGGGCGCCCCGTGCCGCGCCAGCATCTGCGTGTAGAGCGCCTGCATGGTGTGTGTGTGTGTGTGTGTGTACCTTCAGCTCGAGCAGCTCGGGCAGCGTGCGAGCGGGCGCCCCGTGCCGCGCCAGCATCTGCGTGTAGAGCGCCTGCATGGTGTGTGTGTGTGTGTGTGTATCTCACTGCAGCTCGGAGCGTGCGGCGGGCGCCCTACCGCGCAGTCTGCTGTAGAGCGCCTGCATGTGTGTGTGTGTGTGTGTGTGTACTCAGCACGAGCAGCTCGGGCAGCGTGAGAGCGGCGCCGTGCGGCATCTGGGGGGGGGGGGCGTGTAGAGCGCCTGCATGGTGTGTGTGTGTGTGTGTGTAGTGTGTGTGTGTGTGTGTACCTTCAGCTCGAGCAGCTCGGGCAGCGTGCGAGCGGGCGCCCCGTGCCGCGCCAGCATCTGCGTGTAGAGCGCCTGCATGGTGTGTGTGTGTGTGTGTGTGTACCTTCAGCTCGAGCAGCTCGGGCAGCGTGCGAGCGGGCGCCCCGTGCCGCGCCAGCATCTGCGTGTAGAGCGCCTGCATGGTGTGTGTGTGTGTGTGTGTACCTTCAGCTCGAGCAGCTCGGGCAGCGTGCGAGCGGGCGCCCCGTGCCGCGCCAGCATCTGCGTGTAGAGCGCCTGCATGGTGTGTGTGTGTGTGTGTGTGTACCTTCAGCTCGAGCAGCTCGGGCAGCGTGCGAGCGGGCGCCCCGTGCCGCGCCAGCATCTGCGTGTAGAGCGCCTGCATGGTGTGTGTGTGTGTGTGTGTGTGTACCTTCAGCTCGAGCAGCTCGGGCAGCGTGCGAGCGGGCGCCCCGTGCCGCGCCAGCATCTGCGTGTAGAGCGCCTGCATGGTGTGTGTGTGTGTGTGTGTGTACCTTCAGCTCGAGCAGCTCGGGCAGCGTGCGAGCGGGCGCCCCGTGCCGCGCCAGCATCTGCGTGTAGAGCGCCTGCATGGTGTGTGTGTGTGTGTGTGTGTACCTTCAGCTCGAGCAGCTCGGGCAGCGTGCGAGCGGGCGCCCCGTGCCGCGCCAGCATCTGCGTGTAGAGCGCCTGCATGGTGTGTGTGTGTGTGTGTGTACCTTCAGCTCGAGCAGCTCGGGCAGCGTGCGAGCGGGCGCCCCGTGCCGCGCCAGCATCTGCGTGTAGAGCGCCTGCATGGTGTGTGTGTGTGTGTGTGTGTACCTTCAGCTCGAGCAGCTCGGGCAGCGTGCGAGCGGGCGCCCCGTGCCGCGCCAGCATCTGCGTGTAGAGCGCCTGCATGGTGTGTGTGTGTGTGTGTGTGTACCTTCAGCTCGAGCAGCTCGGGCAGCGTGCGAGCGGGCGCCCCGTGCCGCGCCAGCATCTGCGTGTAGAGCGCCTGCATGGTGTGTGTGTGTGTGTGTGTGTGTACCTTCAGCTCGAGCAGCTCGGGCAGCGTGCGAGCGGGCGCCCCGTGCCGCGCCAGCATCTGCGTGTAGAGCGCCTGCATGGTGTGTGTGTGTGTGTGTGTGTACCTTCAGCTCGAGCAGCTCGGGCAGCGTGCGAGCGGGCGCCCCGTGCCGCGCCAGCATCTGCGTGTAGAGCGCCTGCATGGTGTGTGTGTGTGTGTGTGTGTGTACCTTCAGCTCGAGCAGCTCGGGCAGCGTGCGAGCGGGCGCCCCGTGCCGCGCCAGCATCTGCGTGTAGAGCGCCTGCATGGTGTGTGTGTGTGTGTGTGTGTACCTTCAGCTCGAGCAGCTCGGGCAGCGTGCGAGCGGGCGCCCCGTGCCGCGCCAGCATCTGCGTGTAGAGCGCCTGCATGGTGTGTGTGTGTGTGTGTGTGTACCTTCAGCTCGAGCAGCTCGGGCAGCGTGCGAGCGGGCGCCCCGTGCCGCGCCAGCATCTGCGTGTAGAGCGCCTGCATGGTGTGTGTGTGTGTGTGTGTGTGTACCTTCAGCTCGAGCAGCTCGGGCAGCGTGCGAGCGGGCGCCCCGTGCCGCGCCAGCATCTGCGTGTAGAGCGCCTGCATGGTGTGTGTGTGTGTGTGTGTGTACCTTCAGCTCGAGCAGCTCGGGCAGCGTGCGAGCGGGCGCCCCGTGCCGCGCCAGCATCTGCGTGTAGAGCGCCTGCATGGTGTGTGTGTGTGTGTGTGTACCTTCAGCTCGAGCAGCTCGGGCAGCGTGCGAGCGGGCGCCCCGTGCCGCGCCAGCATCTGCGTGTAGAGCGCCTGCATGGTGTGTGTGTGTGTGTGTGTGTGTACCTTCAGCTCGAGCAGCTCGGGCAGCGTGCGAGCGGGCGCCCCGTGCCGCGCCAGCATCTGCGTGTAGAGCGCCTGCATGGTGTGTGTGTGTGTGTGTGTACCTTCAGCTCGAGCAGCTCGGGCAGCGTGCGAGCGGGCGCCCCGTGCCGCGCCAGCATCTGCGTGTAGAGCGCCTGCATGGCGAGCTGCATGGTGAGTGCGCACGACAGCTTGTTGATCTCGCGCGCCTTCGACAGCGTCGCTTTGATGATGTCGCCGTAGTCGTTGTAACACTGCCCACGAACAAACGACATTACACACGATAAAATAATTGCGTAATATTATGGAACGAATGCTGTATCCGATCTAAATCTATCCACCCGTCCATTTTATAACAAAAACAACTATATTTTCGTCGATAGGAACTCATAGGCTATAGCTAGAAGGGTAATAATGATAGGATAATGTTTGTTTAGGGTTCGTCACCTTGATGTAGTGCTTGAAGACGTCGGCGGCGCGGCGGATGGGCGCCACGTTGTACACGATGAGCTTGCAGTAGGCGGCCAGGAAGTTGCGCCGCTTGTGCAGCTCCTCGATGCGTCTCTCGTCTTGACCGTCTGCAACGACAGACGGTTACATCTCCGCCCAGAGGCCACACGAGGCGCGCGGCACGCTCAGGCTAACTTCAAGCAAGATACCAAATAAGAGTTGTCATGGACCTTGAAGCGAAAGGAGAGCTAAAGGCGTTCTAAAGGCTTTGTACCTCTATGCACCCGTTTAGTTACCCAGTGACGCTTGAATCGCATCACCCACGCAGCCGCGCGTATGTCGGCTATCATAAATACGTCTCGTCTGTGGAGCATTGATCCGAAACCGCGCGATCATGTGAACTTAGCCTTAACGTTCAGTTTACCGCGGCCCAAGTGCAACCTGTCACGCGAGTAAATAAATAGGAAAATATTGAAAAAAACCATCGATTAGCTAACACACCACCAATGCGAGCCGCCTACGTTAGTCATGCACTGCCACGGCAAGCCGGAATGCACTCGCGTGTTACTGAGAAGCGGAACGTTATGTCGGAACTCGGCTCCGAACGGACGGACGCAACAAAAACTGTAAACATGCTCAAATAAAAGTGAGTGAGAGCGAAAAGCGTGGCCGTTTTGCCTTAGTAATGTCGCGTCCGACGCGGGCCCCGGGAGACGAAAATATGCATTACGTGGCAGCGGCGGCGGCGCCATTACTAAGGTAAAACGCCGACGCGAGGGGCTTACCGTCCACGCCGCGCCGCCGCCGCGCCACATGCAACCAAACACGCCAGTTAGGCCGCCGCCAGCCCCGCCAGGGGTCCACGAATACTGCACTTAGCTTCGCACGCTCGCGAATACCAATGCGAATATCTGACTGAAATATTCGCGCAAGCGAATATCGGGGGATTTCGATTTACAAATTTTCAATGAATGACAGCTCATTCATATTGAGCTTTAAATTGTGGAGCATCGATTTGTTAACGTAATTTGAAGATTTTTTACACTTTTTTAAACTTCTTTTCAAATTCTGTTCATGCTGATTTGTGGAACGTTATTTGAGTTTTCATTTTCTAAATTTTCTAAGTGCGGTGATACTTCTATTCATTTCATTTATTTTTAATATTTAAGCTCATTAAGCTTTCAAATATTCGCAAAATATTCGCCGCTTTTCTTGCGAATGAAAATGTCATAAAGTGCGAATATTCGTTACACCCCTACACACTACGCGGCCGGGGCGGCGGTCGGTCGCCGTCACTTCCTTACACGTTTCCAACGAAAATAATGCATATTTTTTTCTCGCCAAAACTTTTTACTCTTACGCTTCGAATTCTAGTGCTGTTATTTGCGGATACGAAATACGATCACAATTTCAGCAAGTAATAGCACTAAACATAAGGATATTTCTTACTTATAAAAATCAATCCCTTCCCAGAACATAACGAATAACCAACCCATTTTTCATCTGAAAGATACTAACACCACTGTACATTCTGCCGTCCCATTTTGAGACGCTCCAAACTTCAGCCACATTTGTGCAATATACCAACACTCCCCAACACACATTAAACATACTCAGGAACCTTCAGATCACATTTACAAAAACACCTTACAATGTTACTTCAGTGAGAGTTTAGTGAGATCACACAAAAAAAAAAAAAAAATTAAAAAAAACACTGATAATTTTATCATTGAACCAATCAAAGTGTAAAAGGAATATTCAAAGTTTTTGCATTAACTTTTCGACGCAAGGCTTTTAACATTTAAAGGCCAACGAAAATGAGCGTTCATACGATTTCGGTTTTTCGCGGAATGTAATTTTTAATTGATATGAATCAAGTGACAAGTGACGAAGAAGAATTTAGTCAGTACACATGTAAAATATCGGTCTAAAGTGTCAGTAATCGACAGTGTAATTCGGCTGTAGACAGCCTGCAGTGGGCAGAGGCAGGTTCATTTTAGACCAACATTTCAAGGACATGGCAAACGTCCTCACTGCCTGGTTGCCAGCGTTGCGTAGTCTGGACCGTGTATTGTGGAGGGGTGCCATCTATTTCGCATAATTCTTTTTGTCCGAAACTGTTTACGCATAACAGGCTTCGCATAATTTATTTACGCCGAATCTTGATTTTGCCGAATATTGTGTTGGCATAATGTTGACTTGGCCGAATTTTATTATGCATAATATTGTTTGGCATATTAGTATTTTAGCAGAATTTTGTTAGGCCGAAATATTGTCCGAAATTATGTCCGAAACAACAATTAATGTAGGGAGAGCCAAAGTTCACATAAAATTGCTAGTCCGAAAACTGAAAGTCCAAAAATGTATATAGCATAGCTAAGTATAAAATTTTGTATCAAATAATTTGTTCAACATACTTATTAGTAGAGTAGGAGCAAAGCCGACTCGCATAGGTTAGGTTAGGTTATTTTTTATATAAGTAAACGAAATTATCAGTTAGTAAAAATCCTCCCTCTCCTATTTAGATGATCATTGATGTTATACAGGATACTCATTTAATTAAATCGGCGAAAATAAAGGTATGCGAAAGTAGTTTTTGGCGTAACAAATTTCGGCGAAAGTAATTTTCTGCCTAAATAATATTCGGAATTCGAAAATTATGCGTGAATACCATTCGGCGTAAATAGATTATGCGTACTAGAATTCGACGAAAAATCGTTATGCGAGATTAGTTTCGGCGTAAACACTATTATGCCTATACTGATTATGCAAAATCGAATTCTGCCAAAAAGAATGATGCGTAAACAAGGGGAACCATTGTGGAGTCTATGGAGGGTTGATGTAAAGGAGCGCAATCTTTATAGTTCCAAAAGTGGAACCAAATCGGGTAGGTTGGGGGCGCTGCGGTCGCCACTCCAGTCGAGCCACCTAGGCGGATAGCCAGATGGCGCTGCTGAGGCGAGAACGATTGTGAGGAGAGTGCGTTTTGTTTTGTTGCTTATCAAATCCGCTGGACATGTTTTCAACTGTTTCGCCATATTAGATTGCGCTCCTTCCACACTCCACAGTGGAGTCCTAGCCGTGGTGAGGTGCCCTACCGTAGTCGTGGTGCACGAAGACGAACTCCTGGATGAAGTCGTTGAGCAGGTCGCAGAGCTCGGGCTCGGGCTCGGCCACCAGCGCGCGCAGCGCCGCCGGGCCCGCGCGCGCGCCCTGCTCCGCGAAGAAGATCAGCAGGTCGCACAGGCTCGTGTACGCCTGCGACGGACACGCACGGTACATTACACTACGGACTGCCCAAATTAACCACAGCTATAGAAATACTAGCTTCTGCCCGCGACTTCGCCCGCGTGGGATTCGGTAATAGCGTTCCCGCGGGAATGGAGCGTTAAACTATAACAAATTATATACGAAAACCTTCCTCTTGAAACACTCTATCTATTTAAAAAATCGCATCAAAATCCATTGCGTAATTTTAAAGATTTAAGCATACATAGATATAGGGACAGAGAAAGCGACTTTGTTTTATACTATGTAGTGATATGTCTTTACAACTAGATCACGTTGTGTATAGTGTGTGTGTGTGTGTGTGTGTGTGTGTACCTCCTCCCGGAGCTGCGGCTGCACGCCGCGGGCGGCGATGTCGCGACAGGCGCTACAGTAGCCCTGCAGCCTCTCCCTCAGCAGGTCGACGCCGCTGGCGCCGCCGCCGCGCTCCTCCAGCTCGTGCAACGACCACAGCAGCGAGTAGAACAGACAGCGAACCACGTACACCAGCGCCTGGATGAGATACACACTTCAATAACTGAGAAACTCGCATCTCTTAAGCCGGGTATCCATTTATGTACGCGAACTTCTTACGCTCCGCGCTCCGCACCGATTGGAGAGCTGAGCACCGTTGCACGCTCCAGGAGCGCGAACGTATCCACCATGTGGAGCAGTTACAAAAGCGCGGAGCGCGAACATAGTGGATACCCGGCTTTAGACACTTTCCTATACAAACCGTGATCATTAGCCACAAGCGAAGCTGGCAACGGATACGATAAATAAGCCAAACATTCGATATGGGAATTTCTCGTAATTAACTCCCTACTATTTTTGC
>CAXARK010000406.1:0-14743 GCA_963971205.1 Aethes cnicana
CCGCCTAGGTGGCTTGACTGGCGTGGCGATTTTAACGCCCCCAACCTACCCGATTTGGTGTCCACTTTTGGAACTATAAAGATTGCGCTCCTTTGCTTCAACCCTCCATAGGCCGCACATTATAAGACACTAGCATCTGTTAACAAAAAAACCCGTAAATATTTGACAGCTACGGTGTTTGGGTTTTGGTTTGGATCAAGCGTTTGCAGCGCCATCTGAGTCGAGCTTTGCGTATTCTTGTCCATTCCCAGAGTGTACGGCAGCCAGAGCGCCTTGGAGGAGGCCTATGTCCAGCAGTGGACGTCTTTCAGCTGAAATGATGATGATGAAGGGAGCCAGTGAAACTAGTAGCAGAGCGGCATTCCATCTTAGTCCCTGGGTTGGCAAGACATTCATAATCTTGTGGTTCCTTATGTCCATCCATGGACCACGGTGACCACTTACCATCACGTGGCCTGTGCGCTCAATTTTCACACAATGCCAAAAAATCAATATATTAAGTAACGTAAAGTTTGCATTAAAATACCTATTACTATAAAAAACATTCCAATAGAATAATGAAATATCTATAAATAAGTAGATAAGATCACTAGAAACAATAAAACTGCATAACTTTATTTATTTGAAAGTTTCATTTGCCATCGATGTTTTGAATGCTGCCGCCATTGCTGTTTTAGAAACGATCGGCAGGTTTCGGGCGCCTTCGGACGCCGTTCGGCCAATGGCGAGCCGGCCCGGGGGCGGTCGGCTGTGCGAGCGAGATAGCACGTCTGCCTTAACGGAGCGGCTACGTGTAAGAGAGAGATGGCAATACAGCCAATTACGCCAGCATCCGTCCTTGTGATGCATGATATTACGAGATTTTTGCAAATCACTCAAAAACATCAAAATTCTCACTAAAACCCCCCAAAAACATTTTTCACGGCATCCCACCACATTTTCACGATCATTTTGATGTAACATTCATTTTAAGAAATTTCGTCGATTTCGAGCATTTCGCTCATTTCAGGGCGCACATCTCGTTAGAAAACGTAAATAAACGCTGAAAATCGCTGAAAAATGAATGAAAACTCACAAGTTCATCGTAAGACTGCGGATGCTCGACGCCCTCCCAGTCCAGCCGACGCGGCAGGACCTGCGAACGAACTTGTATTATGAAAACTTTTCAGGAAACTTTCAGCGCGCTTGACAGCCCAACCACGTGCGTTTGCTTTCAAAACAATAATAAGCTCTAAACCCGGCACTAGGAAAAGCTCAGACTCACCTCGACTCTCTCGAGCTCTTTTAACAATGTCTGCGAACGAAAAGGGCCAAATTAGTGACTTTTCAGACACAGAAATAAATTCCACATCCATTTCCAACCGATTTACCTTTGCAGTTTCCGTCAGGGGTCCGCCCGAAAGAAATTTCGCTATCAGAAAGTAGAGTTCTGAAACCGGGAAAGGTAACATTACAGATCTCGTATGTCAGTTGATCGTAACTTGCAGCTCGGTTTTTGAAGCACTGCACTCACCGGGAACGACCCTAGGGTCCTCGTTGGACTCCTCCATTATTCTAGTATTTAATTCAATCCATAAAACACCTCGAACACATCACAAACACTATGAAAAACGAGCAAACATTTCACTCCCAGCTTTACATTGTTGACGGACGATAGTGCAACCTTTTGTAAAGTTAAAATGGCGTACGCTCGGCCGATAAAGCAGGAGTAGTTTTCGAGGGGACGAAGTAATGTACAAGTTCTTTGATAGATGAACAGATGGCGTTGATGCAAAATATACATAATATATTTTTACTTGCGTTTTAAATCGCAGATAAAAATTTAAAATATTCAGAGGCTAAATAATCCTGTTTAAAATAAGAAAACCCTCTCGATTTATAAAATAAAACAACTAGAGAAGAAAATATATTATCGTCCTTGACCTCCATGACCTAATTTATTAAGTTAATGGCAGTGGCAACACCATTACTCAAAAGTCAATCTGAGATGCAGCGATGGCAGGCGATGGTGTCAAGAATTTGCTAAAAAACGATGGGTTTTAATAGAAAAATCTCGTTTAGAAGCGATAAGAACAATTGGCATGCTAGTGGCCAAGTGGCGAGTGGCTGTGGTGTAGTGAAAACGGCGATTAGACGCAAGGAAACAGTGAACTGATAAAAACAAACTGCTGTTTGGGAAAGCAGCTAGAAATTCTGGATTTGGTGCTCTGTCAAGGAACTCACGCCTTTGTAAGTATACCATTGTTTTGCTGGTTCAAAGGGATAGCTCAGTATTACGTTTAAACCTTGTGAAATAGTCTTAATTTGGTATTGTTGTGATGAGTTTGACCACAGGTGATCAATAACATAATATTGGGTTGACAGAAGCGCGTTGAGTGAGTCTGTTCGTGTTTTTAGGTTATTTCCTTGAAAAACAAAAAAAAAAATCCTTTTTATTCATTTGGTGGTGGTTGGTATACTAAATCTGGGTAAGTAGTAGCTGTAGTTTACGTGTGTGTGGCCGTTGGCCTTTCGGCCACTGAAAAATGGAGGAAAGCGAACCTCCTGATAAGGGTGGAGGACAAGCCGAAATAGAATTGCAAGATAGTCAAGGTACCGATCTCCTTGAGAGTCAAAGCACTAGAAAGCGACCTATTTCGGCTCGTCAGCTACCTGACAATGAGAGAGATCACGAAACCGCGGGTAAAAAAGTTATCACCGACCCCGAAATCGCGAATGCATCCATTGCCAATATGTACAAGCATCCTTCGCTAGAGAGTGATTCTCGAACGTACGGGAAGGACGATCGTGGCCCATTCTTGGTCCACGTTTCACGTGTCACAGATACGACCAACTCAGGGTTAGCCCTGCGACCTATTAGGGTAGGACTGGCATTTAAACAGAACTGTGTCAAAAATATTAAAAAAGATGGTATAAAGTCCATTGGCCGAAATAGAGTGTCAGTAGAGCTTAAGTCTGCAGAAGATGCTAACAACCTGGTACATCATCCCTGCTTGGCTAGATGTAAATTAACCGCATCAATTCCATCTTACAATGTATCACGAATGGGTTTAGTACGTGGAGTCCCGGTTGAATGGTCGATGGAAGAGTTTGTCAGTGCCACTGACCTGCAAGAGGGCAGTGGGAAAATTCTAAAGGCCCGTCGCCTCCAGAGAAAAGTGATAAAAGAGGGAACCCCAAGTTGGGTCCCCACCCAGACTGTAGTCATAACATTTGAGGGTCAAACCTTGCCAGACAGGATATACGCGCTCTACACCTCTATGGTTGTAGAGATATACCAATTGCCAACAATTCAGTGTAGGAAGTGCCTTCGCTTCGGTCACATTCAAGCCCAATGCCGCTCTGAGGCCCGCTGCTACAGATGTGCGCAGAATCACCATGGAGATAATTGTGACGTCCCTGAGGATCGAACCTCCTGCTTGCTGTGCTCTGGTAGACACAACGCAACTGACAACCGCTGCCCCGAATTTGCCAGACAAAAAGCAATCAAACGAGTGATGGCAGAGGAGAACGTTTCGTATGCCGAGGCTTCCGCGCGGTTCCCCGCAGTGCGCCGGCCATATGCAGACATAGCAAAAACGATGTTTGCTCCTGTCCCAGAAAATTCAAGGCAACATGCACCTTCACCAGCTTTCAATTCTCACCCCTCAACCCCATCAAGCGTTACATCCTACCGCAAGACAGTAGTTCGCACCCCTCGAGTGAGGTCTCCCCTTCCAGAAGGGTATGACCAACAGGCCCATCGAAACATAGTTCGAACCCCTTCTTCGCAGCTTCCAAATGGCCATGCCCTTGCTGGCCCATCAAGTAGGTCTCACATTACCCATAATGAAGACCTCTTTGAGCTATTGTTCAAGCTCCTCACCAATATCATCTCCAAATGGAGTGACATATTACCGAACGACGTTGCCCCAATGATGATTAGTCTCGCCGAAAAACTCTCGTCCATCAATGGCCCCTACGGGTCTGACTCACTTTCTACAATGGAACACTAGAAGTGTTATCCCTAAAAAGCAAGACCTTATAAACTGCCATCTCGGAGACGTGGCTGACCCCTCGCTCCCGTTTTAGGGTGCCGGGTTTCTCGTGTCTCCGGGAGGACCGCGATGATGGTCGTGCAGGATGTGCTTTATTGATCAAACGATGCTTCACTTTCTCTCAAATACCGCTTCCCCCCCATTCCCCTGAAATAAATGCAGTAGCAGCAAAAATCATGAACATAAATTTTATCTCAATCTACATACCTCATCCTAACCTTAATTTAATTCCTGACCTGTCCACCCTCTTATTCTCCGTTCCTCCTCCTCTTATAATTATGGGCGATTTTAACTGTCATAACACTTCTTGGGGCTCCCACCACACTGACGTATTTTCATCTTTTCTTTTAGATTTATTCGACGATATTAATGTATGTATAATTAACGATGGGTCCCCAACCCATCGAGTATATCCTGGGCAGAACCCTAAATCTGTTCTGGATTTGACGGCATGCTCCCCTAACTTATCATCTTTACTCTCCTGGAGGGTTACAGCGCAGTCAGGCGGTAGCGACCATTTCCCCATACTCATTTCTAAACCCCTCTCCGTAACCCCTTCTGTAAAGCCTGAGCCTCTGTTGAAATATAAAATAAAAGAGGCTGATTGGCCTAAGTATACCTCTTACATTGACAGTAAATTGCACGAACTAGATCCCGACCCTTATAATAACCCCATGGAACAGTACACTCGATTTATCAATCTTGTGCACGAAGCCGCCAAACAGTCTATTCCCAAGAAAAGTTTCAAATCTGATCCCAAAATTGCTTCTCCACCTTGGTGGAACGATGAGTGTACAGCTGCCATTAAGGAAAGAGATGACGCAGAGTCGAGCTATAACCAATCTGGAAACACGGATGATTTTATCTCATTCCAAAGAATCTCAGCAAAAACTAAACGCTTTCTTTTTAAAAAAAAGAAAAAAGGCTGGAAGGGATTTTGCGAAGGTCTGTCCCCAAGATCCCCACCATCATTGATCTGGAGAAACATTAAAAAATATAGAGGCTCCTGTAGTAACGTCGGTCTCTCCTCCAATGACACTTCTTCCTGGCTGGAGAACTTTGCAGATAGACTCGCCCCACCATCCGTCCCTGATGAGTCCTGTTTAAACTTTCCCCTACCCCCCCTCCCGAAACATTCTTTTGATAATCCCTTTTCGATGTCCGAACTGGAACTTGTCCTAGACAGTCTTCGCGATACGGCTCCTGGAGAAGATGGCGTACCTTATTGCTTTCTAAGGCGACTTAACACTTCTGGTCGAGAATATGTTCTCAAGCTCTTAAATTGCTTTTTCGAGTCGGGAGTCATTCCCGATTCGTGGAAGAGTCAAATAATTCTACCATTCCTTAAAGCGAACAAAGACCCAAATGAAGCAAGTTCTTACCGCCCTATAGCTCTTTCGGCAACTTTTAGTAAGGTTCTTGAACATTTAATTAAAAACAGGTTGGAATGGCTTATGGAAAACCAAGGAATACTCGCGGATACCCAATTTGGCTTCCGCAAGGGCAAAAGTGTGATGGATAGTCTAAGCATCCTTACTAGTGATATACATCTGAGCCTTGCTAAAAAAGAACATCTGGTGGGTTGTTTCTTAGATATTTCTGCAGCTTACGACAATGTGCTTCTTCCGGTGCTCAGAGCAAAGATGCGACAGCTGAGCATTCCTGAGAGGATAGTCAATTTTGTCTATAAGCTTTTTATGGGTAGAACGATCAAGATTAGAACGGATAGCCCTCACACTCCAGTTAGGACCCTCTGGCAGGGTATTCCCCAAGGTTCGGTACTCAGCCCACTCCTGTACAGTATATATACATTCGACCTGGAATGCACTCTTTCGCCTTTCTGTAAAGTACTGCAGTATGCAGACGACCTGGCCCTATATATCTCATCCGAGACCATAGAATCAGCTTCCGCTTGTCTGAACGAGGCACTTAGCTATTTAAAAGACTGGTTGGATGAACATGGCCTTTCGTTATCCGCAGCCAAGAGTTGCACAGTGTCTTTCACCAGGAAAAGAACGGTTCCGGTTGCCGATATCTTTTATGACGACGAAGCAATTCCAAACAGGGAATCGGTGAAATTCCTTGGAGTCTTCC
This sequence comes from Aethes cnicana, assembly GCA_963971205.1. Taxonomy (NCBI): domain Eukaryota; kingdom Metazoa; phylum Arthropoda; class Insecta; order Lepidoptera; family Tortricidae; genus Aethes; species Aethes cnicana. The sequence goes on from CAXARK010000406.1 coordinate 6,132, forward strand.
TGGACTCAAAAATGACAGGCGTTCATCATTTAAATTACATAATTGGTAAATGTGAAAAAGGAGTCAATGTTCTCCGCGCCCTTTCAGGTGTCTGGTGGGGATCCCATCCTTACTGCCAAAAATTAGTATATAACGCGCTGGTCAGGAGCCAATTCGATTACGGTTGCTTCATCCTAGAGCCCTGCAGTAAAGTAGCTTTGAAAAAGTTAGATCTTATACAAGCGAAATGCCTGCGAATCATACTCGGCGCAATGAAATCTTCTCCTAAGAATGCCATGCAGGTGGAATGTGTGGATCCACCACTTTTTACAAGGAGACAATATCTGGCCGATAGGTATGTCTTTAAAGCGTTGTCACTTTCTAACCACCCGATTCTTCCCCGACTAGAAACTCTTGTTCAAGAAGTGACTCAAAATAGGTACTGGTCTCACAAGGAAACTCCAAGAATTGTGAAAAGCTTCTTGAAACTTCAAAGCATCCCTACCCCTTTATTTCAAACACAAATTAATCCCCTCTTCGAAACAGATTTTAACGCGCTTGTATATTCTCCAAAAGTGATCCTGGATTTTGGCATTGCTAAGGAAGATTCTGGAGCTGACCGAAAATTCAATAAACAGCTCGAAAAATGGAGCAATTTTCTGCCTGTTTTCACAGATGCTTCTAAATTGTCAAACGAAAGCTGTATTGGTGCAGCAGTTTGGATACCGAGGTTTAGAATTCTACTAAGTTTTAAATGTCCTCCGCAGACGTCAGTTTTCACTGGGGAAACAGTAGCCTTGTTAGAAGCTATAGCTTATGTCGAGTCCCATGACATCTCAAAAACTATTATCTTTTCAGACTGTAAAAGCTGCTTGCAGGCAATCGCTGGCAACCAATTCAAAATGAAAACCAAATTCCCCTTGGTTCTAAAAATTAAAGAATTGTTACTAAAATGCGACAGTAAAGGCCTAGAAGTAGTCCTCGCCTGGATTCCGGGACACTGCGGCATCAGTGGCAATGAATGGGCTGATTCGTGGGCAAAAGACGCAATTCAAACGGGTTCTCAAAAACATTACACAAACTACTCCTCCGATCTCCTAACGATTGCTCATTCAGATGCAAAAGATTCTTGGCAGACACTTTGGGACTCTTCAAGACTTAACAAGGGTAAATATTACGGCAATATCCAACCTCTGATACCGCATAAACCTTGGTTTTACCGTTTCAAATCGGGAAATAAACCGACGACGTCCACCATCTGCCGGCTTCGCCTGGGTCATGTATGTACACCAGTTTTTTTGGCCAAAATCAGGGTTCGGAATCACTCTCTTTGCGAATGTGGCTTGGACGAGGGCACATTGGATCACATCTTTTTTGAATGTCCCAAATACAGTTACTCGCTATATGATGTTTTACCTAAAGAAATTCCGCGGCCTATAAACTTTCACTCTCTTCTCTGTTACTCGAGTTCTCGCTTTGTTCTTCATCTCATTAAATATATACAAGTACACAATATAACTCTATAAACGCTTTTACTAAATCTATGTATGGTGGTGGCTACAGTCCTTTCCGTACATCTTTTAACTACCTTCCGTCTCCTCTAACTTGTCGTTACATTAATGTTTGTTATCGTCCTGTGTTGTCTGTGTTGTCCATAACATTTGTTACACAATTTGTTTTAGGTCTCCTGTGAAATCCTTCCAAAACTTCAAAATTATTTTACCGAACATTCTCCTGGCGTGTCCTATGTCAACATCGACATTGGCGAAATACATCTCGTCGCCCAATACGAGATGTGAAAGCCATTAAAGAAGGGAAAAAAAAAAAAAAAAAAAACATAATATTGATCATCTATTATTAGCTGACCCTAATAAGTCGGGTGCTCCAGATAATTAACAGCCATAAGCTTTATACGCTTGATTAAGAAATAATTTTAAACTTTATCCATACATGAGCACTTCAACAGTCACAATCATTGTACTAATCAAACTGTTTTAAAGAACATGCAACTTCTATTATTAAGTATGCAGATCAATTTGTTAATTAATATTTGATTCAATTCAAATTATGTAGATCAATTTGTTAATTGATGTACATTGATCTATTATAAGTAAGGATTCACAATCAGCCGGAGAAAAATTGTCCGTCAAAACTGCCTGAACAACTCGGACACCCATTTGGCGCTCAGTAAATTTGACACTTTAAGTCTTGTAGTGTTAGGTTTACTTTTGTATAAAATATTTATCTTGACACATATTATAAAGAGGCGTTATTAGCATATTGGAATGTATTTTCTAATGCCTGTTTGCTCCATATATTTTGACGTATTCTGTTAGGCACTGTTCGTCCATATGTTATTATAGGTCAATGTGGATATATGATATGTACTGTGTCTCAATATTAAGATCTGAGCACGACCGCAGAATTTTATGAAAATAGTTTATTTTTTAATTATTATCCATGGAATGTATCTTCTAAACCTACCCTTACTCTGTGCATGTGTACATGCACATGCGAGGCACACTGACAAACTGGCTATTACAAGATCCAACACCATAGCTAAAATGTTATCTCAAACTGGATTGTTAACGCATGGAATAAACGCAGTGAAGTCTACAAGTGTTAACCACTTTAAAAACAACCTATAAACTCTCTGTCTAAAATTAAATAAATAAACACTGCTCCAATTGAAATAAATGAAAAGTCTCGATTTACCGTGTAGATTTAATGCAATTTTTAATGTAAGGTTGTTGGGGTTTTTGGTATGAGTCCTGTTTGACACCATTATTTATTTATTTTTCATTCAAACATTCAAATTCAGACATTGTTGCTAAATCTATATTCTTTACGTCCAGAGCCATGTCGGGAGCGCCGGGAGCCGCGCTGGGCGGGCTCGGCGGCTCTCTCGAAGACAAGGACTGCGAGCTGCTCTGTCCGGTCTGCTTCGAGCTCATCGACGAGGCCTACGTCACCCGCTGCGGACACTCCTTCTGCTACGCTTGCATCGCCAAGTCGGTGGAGCAGCATCGGTGAGTGTATTGTGAGAAGGAGATTGTCTTACGGTGTAGTTGTGTCATTGATAAATATTAAACTCATGTTCGGTTCGAAATGGACATGTTGTAAACATTGGGCTCGTACATTTTTATTGTTTAAATATATAAATCTTAGTTATTTCACTTTGAATAGTAGGTTAATATAAGCGGAGTGTAATGAAAATAAAGTGACATTGTGGACGACAATCGAAAAAAACTATAATATGTAAAAAAAGTGTAAACAAAAAGTGCATTTCGGTGGACACTAAATCCTTTACTAAAAATACAATATAAACTTGTGTTACATTACAAATGAAAAATGAACCACAAAAAATATTGAGTGAATTCGTGTGTTTATAAAAATTGTGAATATTTGTAAGAGTGACAAGAATAAACTACGCTCGGCTGCGCTGCGTAAACAGCTGAGCGGATGAGTCATTCTCGTTTAAATATTAACGTTGTTATTTACTTATAGTCGCTGTTTTCGCAACTAATGTTGCGTGCGCCGTAGCCCAGTGGTCTTAACGTGTGACTATCGATCCGTCGGCGCAAGTTCAAATCAATTCGGACTCAAGGAGTGTAAACTATTATTGATTTTTTAAACTTTTTTCTTTTTTTCTTGTCGTATCCGCCAGTGTTATTTATTATGGCGCAAAAATGTAAAAAATGCAACAAAGTAATAATTACTAGACAATCACTGACCTGTTCAAATTGCAAGGATATATTTCATACTCACTGTACAATAGTCACGGAAAAACGATATTATTTAATGTCAGAAAAAAACAGGCAAAAATGGAAATGTCGAGGATGTGTCGAACGCAATCAAACAGAAACAACTAAAGAGTCACCGTGCACATCGGTAGAAGTATCATGCTCAGACGTATCCTTAAGTACGCCCCAAAATAACGTAACAGAAAGGAATAAGATCATTATTAATGTCTCCACAGAAAATTCTTTCGATTCACTGAGCACAATAAATAACTCTGATATGTGTTCTCCCACGGCCGAAAGCAGCATTATCACCAGGAGCTGCCCCGAACTAACTAATGTAAATGAGGAACTGGAAACACTACAAACAAAAATCTCGAACCTGGAATCAAAATTGGAAATAGCAGAAAATGAGATCGAATTATTGGTAACAGAAAATTGTAACCTGAAAAAACAGAATGAAAACTATAAGAACGAAATTAGTAAATTATCACTTATTTGCAAATCCACAGATAAAAAAAAGAACACATCACGACGCAAAAGCATGCAAAAATCGATGTTGAACACTACACAGACTCCAACTTCACAAAAACCTGTGGATATAGAAATCACCACAAGAATGTCGCAATCACCATCCACCCCACCACAAAGTGACATCTTGAACGGGCAAGACGTAACTTTACAGTCAAAATCAGTGAAACATACAATTAGCAGTGCGATAACTGATCCAAATACGGAATCAAAACAGGAACTACCGTTAATATGCGATATCAATAACTCATCATCAGGTACATCAACAAATGACAACAACAATAAACATTGTAAGGCTAAAATATGCATGTTGAGCACTAATAAACGCAATAAAATGTTAACGACTGCTCAGTATTTTCTGAGCGAACGATTTAATATTTGTCATTACCTTACTCACGGTGTAGGCATAAGAGGACTTATCAAAGGTATAGAAAGAAAATTGACGAACTACACTGAAAAGGACTATTGTGTGATATTTATAGGCGAAGAAGATTTTAAAGTTTCCCAAAATTATTACAATCTTGTTCAATATATTAAAAATGAATTATTAAAGGTTCAACATACAAATATAATAGTTTGTACACCAATATTTAACTGTGGACAACACGCAAATATGTTTACTGGGCGAATAGAAGTATTCAATAAGATGTTGTATCAAAATATACAAATAAATAAATATGCTTACCTGCTGGATGGGAACAGAAATCTTACCTATGATTATGATATGTTCAATCGTTGGACCGGACACATAAACAAATATGGCATAAGAACTATATTTCACGACCTGGAAAAAATGCTAACCGTCATAGAAAACATGCAGGAATCACATAAAAAATCAGCAGTGCCAAGTGAAAAAAACTATAAATCGTTAGAGTTTTTTCGTAAGTAAATACATTTGTCTACTGCATCAAAATATAGCTGGCTTGAGAAGCAAGTCCGACCAACTTACAGTTTGTTTAGAAGGCCTACTAGATGAAAACATTAGCATTGATGTGCTGTGTATTACTGAACATAATATGAGCAGTTCAGGCCAGGACAGCTTTGCGCTGGAAAATTACCGGATGGGGTCATATTTTGCACGAAAAACGAGTAAAGGAGGAGCCTGCATATTAATTAAGAATGGTCATCAATTCAAAGAACTTTTAGAAATAAAAAATCTTTCTATGTATGGCATTGTCGAATGTTGTGCTATAGAGTTAGTCGAGCATAAGCTAATCATTGTTTGTATGTATAGAGTGCCGAAATCAAATCAAATGTATCTGAATCTATTTTTTTGAAAAATTAGAGACCATTTTGGATATATTAAGAAATAAACGTCGTCATAATATTGTCATATGCGGCGATTTTAATATAAATATTTTGAAACATAACAATACTACTCTAGAATTTGTTAATATATTGCAAACGGGTGGTCTAAATTTACAAATAAAAGAAGTGACTAGACAAATTAGCAGTACTTGTATAGACAACATTGCTCATAATCTAAAAGCAAAATGCGAAACTAAGGTATGTGAATTTGCTCTGTCTGATCACACAGCTCAACTATTAAAAATACCTATAAAAAATTCTCATATGAACTCCTGCTGGAAAGTACAATCACGTGACTATTGTTTGGAAAACCTTAAAAGATTTAAACATTGTTTGGAAAATTTGACATTTAATGAAATTATGTTGCTAAACGATCCGAATGAGGCGTTTAATATGTTTGATGATACATTCAGATTGTATTATAATTTGTGTTTTCCCCAAAATTATGTTAATATAAAGATTAATAGAAGACTAAAATGGGTGACCCAGGGTATAAAGAAGTGCAGTAAAGTTAAGAGAAATCTTCTCTGGAACTGCAGACTCAAACCAAACCACACGAATAAATGTAAATTTAAAACATATTCTAAAATTTTTAAAAAAGTAACTAAGATGTCTCAACGAATTCAAAATATAGGTTTGATAAAAGAGGCTGACAATAAAACAAAAGCTGCCTGGCGGGTCATAAATAAGTCTAAATTAAACAAACCTAAAGAATATATTTATAAAATAATAACAGATGACATTGTTATTACAGACCCACAGAATATAGCCAACACTTTTAACGACTTCTATATAGATAGGATTTCGTGTTTGGGTGATACAGATAAATTGGGTCCTTCACTATCATCTAAAGCAACTTCTATGTTTATGTCTCCATGTATGCCTGAAGACGTTAGTAAAATTATCAAAGAATTAAAAACTAAAAATAGTGTGGGCATTGATGGAGTAACAACCAAAGTTATTAAATTTGTTTCGGCTTGTATATCAGGAATATTAAGCCACATTATAAATTTGTCTATACTTGAAGGAATTTTCCCAGATAGATTAAAGACAGGCATTGTGAAACCTCTTTTCAAGAAAGATGATAAAGAAAATATCAATTGTTATAGGCCTATTGCTCAAATTACAATCTTCGCGAAAGTTTTCGAAAAGTATATTCATAGGGAACTGTATAATTATTTTGAAAAGAAATGTTTGTTTGAAAAGGAACAACAAGGTTTTAGAAAAGGCAGGTCAACAAATATGGCCATTTATGACTTATTACAAATTGTAACCAAATCAATAGATATAAGAAAACCAGTGTGTTCAGTGTACATGGATATGACACAAGCGTTTGATCATGTTGATCACCAATTATTGTTGAAAAAACTAAATGCATATGGTGTACGTGGCAATATACTAAAATTAGTGGAGTCCTACTTAAGCAACCGTTGTCAACATGTAGAAATAGCTAGAATAGACGCACGATCGAAAAAAGAGCTGTTGTATCTTTCAAATAGTCGCATTATGAAATATGGAGTACCACAAGGTTCAGTATTGGGTCCTTTGCTATTTATTATCTATATTAACGACTTACCGAGAACCGTAAATTATCCCATGACACTTTTTGCTGATGATAGCACGATAATCGTAGAGTGTAATAATGAAAATACATATGAAACTGAACTAAATAGCGCTCTTCATAAAATTATTTCATGGCTCCAAAGCAATAATCTAAAAGTTAACCTTGCAAAAACTAAGTTGATGCAGTTCAGTCAACGAAAATCTTTACCTGACATTACCGTAGAATATGAAATGAATATAATAGAACAAGTAAACACAATTAAATTTTTGGGATTACATATTGATAATACTTTAAAATGGACATCACAAATTCAATTACTAAATTCAAAATTATCTAAGTCTTCGTATGCGCTTCATAAACTTTCACAAATTGTTAATGTTGAAACAGTACTTATGTCCTATCACGCATTGGTTGCATCAATATTAAGATATGGGGTTATTTTCTGGGGCAATGCGACGGGTCACCGCAGTGTATTGTATCAGTATCAGAGCAATGTTCGGCCTCAGACCTCGAGATAGTTGTAAATCATATTTTATTAAATATAAATTGTTAACACTTCCCTGCATTTATATTTACGAGGTGGCGATATTTGTAAAAAGTAATCCTGACTTGTTCGAGAGGACGGTAACAATAAATACTTGTCGGCATTTAAGACCGCGTGACGAGAGCAAAATCTGCCATAACAGAGCAAATACAGCTTTATTTAAAAAAAGCATTCTCGGTATGGCATCCGTCATTTATAATAAATTACCCAAAGAATTTAGAGAATTTAGTCTTAATTTATTTAAAAAGAATCTTATGCACCATCTAGTCGATAAATGTTATTATTCAATAAATGATTATATTAATGACCCATAATTATATGTATGCTAATGTTTTGATTTTAAATGAAATAACTGTCCAAATGTATATTTTAAATTTAGTTTTAGTGCAACTTTACTAGGTACCACACTCACAAAAAATTGTACGCCGCAAGGTACAGCATGAAGGACGAACCATTTTTTGTATAATATCTGCATATATGTATACTCATGTTGAACAATAAATTATCTTTATCTTTATCTTTATCTTTACTCTTCCATTACTGACTGACTGGCTTGACTGACTGCCTGATGACAACGCCCAGTCGAAACTACTGGTTGTAGTTTCTGAAATTTGCCATGTAGGTTCCTTGTGGAGTGTAAGGGATAGAGGATTTCCTGAATTTGCAGCGGGAATGGGAAAAAATGGGATTTTACATGTGGAACTCGGTTATACGGCTTTCCCAGGATAAAAAGTATAATAAATGTGTTGTTCCCCGGGATTCCAACCATGTCTATATCGTATTTCGTCTATGCTATAATATTAAGTATGGGTTTTTGTCTATTTTTGCGAGTAGCACAGGACCGGTCTGAGGGCGAGCCTTGGGGGAGGCCTATGTCCAGCAGTGGCCTTGTTTAGGCTGAAATCATGATGATGAGGCATTTTTGCTGTCCCTAGCCGGTGCCCCA
>CAXARK010000407.1:0-19679 GCA_963971205.1 Aethes cnicana
GCCGCGCAGCGCCTCGCGCTCGCGGTGCCACGCCTTGTGCACCGCCGCGGCGCGCGCGTGGTGCAGCAGCCGCGTCCGCTCCCGCTCCGCGCTCGTGCCGTACCGCAGGTTCACCACGCTCGTGCGCCCGTGGATCCTCACGTCCGCGTACGACCGACCGCCCTCCGCGACGTCGTGGAACGTCACGTTCAGCTTCCCCTGCATCCGCTTCAGCTGCTGTTGGTCGTCCGCCGCGCGCCAGGTCTCCTCCTTCACGAAGTAGAATACGTCCTGCTGGTCGCCGTGCACTACGAGCGAGAACGGCAGGAGATGAGATCGGTTGAAGACGGACGTGTACACGTCCCGGTAGATGGCGTTGGCGGATGGAACAGCGGTGACCACGGCGCGGCCTCGTGAGTTTCGCGACACGAGGATACCGCGTCCGAATGGTGGTTCGGAGTCGGAGCCGATTCGCTTCGGAGCTAAGTCGAGAGCGTCGGTCTTGAGTTCGGACATGGCGGGGATGGAGAGGCTTCTGAAGTCGGCGATCCTCTTGTTGGACATGTGGGAGAGGAAGCCGGACTCTACAGTGACGCTGGGCAGTAGCGCCATGGCCCCGGGCAGGCCTTGGGCGCCGGCGGCGGGCGCCGCGCCCCAAACCGGCCGCCCGCGTGGCACCGTCGGCAGGACAGACCCGCCTGGCAGCTCGTCGGGATACAGTTGCGGGGCCAAGCTCTTCGTATCGTATCCCAGTAAGTTCAGCCATGCTAGATGATCTGTAAAAAATGAAAAGTGCCTATTAAGTAGAACTTATCAAATTAAGTTAATACTAAAGTTTTCAGGTACTACCTACTGCATGACTATATCAAGATGCGCATTGAAACCAGGAAACGGCGGTGAATACAAAGAGGATTAATGAGTTGCATAAGTGTAAGTGTGAAGAAGAAAGAAAAAACGCAGAAGTGGGTAAGTAAAATATCACTTTACCTGTTGGCTTCTTGTTTTGAGGCCTCACATTGATAGGATCATTCCCATTGAATCTGTACAGGTGTAATTGTGTGGGGTCATGAACTCTCTCTATGAGATTTTCCCATATTGGAGACATCCATTGGCCGATTAGCGGATCATAAACTTTTCCGTTGGCCATGTGAACCAATGACGTTACTTGGTCGAGAAGTCCACCACAGAAGTCCACTGGCAGATATAAGTAAGGATTTGAATCATAAACGATATGGCCATATGGAGATCTCATTATTTCTCGAATGCCCTCTCCATATTGATTGAAGACCATGACTGGTGTTCCACATTGATCAGTTGCGATGTAGTACTTGTGGCGAGCCACCTACAAAAAAGAGTCAAATTAATAACGCATAAGACGGTAGGTGCATCAATATCTATTTAGGAAAAATATGAATTGTTCCGATGTATACCTGTGTGTAAATAAGATGACCACGGTCGTCATAAACCAATGTCATGAACCTGTTTTCACGAGGTGAATAGATATGGCTGACTTCATGAGACTTTTCCTTGTTGGTATAGAAGAATTGAGTCACATTTCCGAAATTATCCTTGCGAGTGGCGAGTCTGAAAGAAATACAAAACTTATTAGAAAAAAAACAGCACAAGCAGCTGTTAATTAATGGAACAAAAGAAATCACATGGTTCTATTTATTTCATTTGAGATTTGAGATTTCTTAAAATATATCTTACCTATCAAGATGATCATAATAGTAGCGGACATCAAATCTGCCTCGTTTTGTTGCCCTTATTAGTAATCCTTTCGAGTTGTACTGGAAACGTTCTTCTCTAGCATTTTGGGAGACAAGGCCTCTGCTGTCGTATCTGTACTGACCTTCGCCGAATTTAATAATACGGTCCATGTCGTTATATTCCATGGGAATGGTATTACCTCTGTAAGTAAGTGATAGCATGTTTCCGTTATCATCATATCTGAATCCCCAAGGTTCTTGAGCTTCTACCCCAGTTAGCTGGCCGTCACAATCCCATGTATAGTTCTTTACGTTGGTGTAGGTATTCACTCCTACATTTCTTGTATGAGTACGTGTCTGTGAGATTCTTCCGTGTCTGTCATATGAAAATTCCATTCTAAACACTTCCATTCTGTGAATGTTGACTGTGACTTCTTTCTCCAAAAACTGCTCGTTCAATACTCGAGAGAACATGGCAATACCGTCGTAGACTGAAGTCTCATTCCACTTCTGTTTAGACACAGTAAACTGTCCTAGGACTTCAGGAGATCCAGTTTTGACGTTGTAAACGATATGGTGCGGAATAAGTGTTTGACCACCGATACGACCCTGGACAGCAGTTATTCTGTAGTTATTGTCGTATTCGTAAATTATTTTTGCATTACTCAGACCAGTCTTAGCTCCGTAGTCTAGCCTCTCTTCCATGAGTAGGCCCCCTAGGTATGTGGATTCCCAGCGATAGTCAACATCTCGGTCTACGTGCAGTATTTCTGATGGCAGTCCACTATTTTCAGAATAATGTATTTGCGTCTGGCCGTCACCGTGAACGACTTCTGATACTTTGTTTGTTGTGAAGTAACGATAAACCACTCTTGCACCATCGCCAGGGAATACGGTCTGTAGAAGTTCGCCTGTATGGGAATAATGCTGCAAATACTTCTTTGTCGATCCCGGAGGAGCATATGTTACCCTCAAGAACCCGATAGACGGCTGCACGCTGAACGAGTGGTTGGTTCCGGAGGGTAAGATGACATGAGTCAATCCACCGTCATCATCATATATGTACTTAAAGCTTTTTTGACTAGCCAAAGTTATCTTAGAAACCATGTTACCTTCATTGTAATAAATAAATTTGGTACCATCCTGAGGACTTGTGATTTCAGATAGCATTCCATGAGAGTCATAGTTGTATGTTTCTTCACTGACGCCCCACTTCCAACCGTTTATCCTAAAGAATCTATCGTAAGAAATATTCAGTGGAACTCCAGCGCCGTGTGGTATAAATGAGAGTGGTAATCCTCCAGCATCGTAAGCAATAGTGAATAAGGGATTTCTGTCCGCATTGAAGAAAGTCTCTCGGCTCTTGAACTGATCAAATTCAATAATCAGAACTCTCGAGTCATTTACCCATATTTCTCTATTTAAAGTTTGTTGGGGGTTCCTCACATCGCCTACGAGAGTATACAGGGAATACATGTTGTTTATAAGATTGTCTCCGAATGTAGTTGTTTGATGTGACCACATGTGAAGCATCTCAGCTTCAATAGGTAACGCAGCTTCTAGTAGTGGATGTTTCGCAGCTGCAATACTCTCAAATTTACCGGCCCATGGAGTTTCAAGTAACAAGGTGTTGTTGGAATAAATTCGGCCTTCGGTAACTTGTTTTCCATTGTTTATCGTGATCTGTTTGAAGGACTGGCCATGTAGTACGTACTCGCATTTTTTGGCTACCCCTACAGGAATGCTGCTTGATGGATTAGAGACTGTGACCGCTAGGCCATAGTTTTTAGCCAGACCTGAGGTAATATGGACGGGTTCTCCAGAAGGCATAATGATTTTAGTGACGCGGCCAAGTTCGTCGTAGTTGTAAATGACAGTGTCTCCAGCCTGCAAGAGAAAACAAGAACATTCGTCAATAATGAAACCAGTTCGTTTTATAAACAAGTAACTACCTATAGCAGGTGCTGGACGTAATACGCACCCTTGATCGACTGTTGAGTAATCCGGTATTAGCATCGTAATCCAATTCAATTTCTGTTGTACCCTTCTCAGTGATTTTCGTCAGATATCCAATGCCGGATATTTTCAGTTCGAGTTTGTGATCTTGAGTGTTTTCTATGGAGCTAACAACGTTGCTGTAGTCTCTAAGGAGTTGGATTTTGTTTCCAGAAGCATCAGTCACAGCAGATAATTTTCCAAAGCTAGTGTTCTTAGAATATAAGAATGAATATCTGGTCTTGCCTGACGTTAGATCTTTTGAGGTAATGTGTTGACCGTAACGATTGAACACGTAAATCTCCGACGTGGGTGGATTAGGTATTCTGAACTCTCCATTTTCGTCGTGCGTCGGTAGATAGTGCTTTAGTGCCAAAATATGGAGAGATCCTTTAACAAAATAAAAGTTTGGTTAGAAAAAATATTGAAGATCGTTAGGACATGCAAAATAAATTCAACAGTTAAAAGTTTGTACTACTTTACCTTGATCAACCACATTGAGAACGCCATCTGGAGTTACGGCAAGAGCAGAAATGGTTTGGAATTTGGCGTTAGAGGACAGCAAAGTTTCTGTGCTGGTGGGCGGTTCATCACCGGCTGCCACACTCAATCGGCATGGGCAGCCTGCTCCTTCGTCCCGGGAATTAGCTGGTATAGCTGTCACTGGCACAGACGAATTACACTCACAACTCAACTCCTTCAAGTTTTCTTGAAGCTTTCCAGCGAAATGCATGATCTTTCCAGAGGGGTCGATGGACTTTATAGTATTCGTCTTCTTTGAATCTGACTCTGCCACGTACAAGATACCACTTGGTGCAAAAGCAAGTGCTTGTATCGTTCCCAAACTGGAATCTTCTCTGAATTCTGAGTCTGTTTTGTTCGTTACCTTACTGATTGGTTTTCCATCGCTACTGAGGCGGCAATGGGATGGCTGACCAGCTACAACTTTAATCTTCATGTCCACGGTAAGTTTGAGGATGATTCTATCATCGATGAAATACAAAGATCCATCCAAAGGTGATAAAGCTACACCAGTAGGCCACTGAAGCTGAGCTTCATACGGGGCAATAGCACCACGACAAGGAACGGGTGACCAGTGATTATGGTGTCCATGATGTCCAACCAGTGTGTGAATAATTCCATTGGGGTCAACTGCCCTGATATTTGTTCCATCAGCGATGTACATTGTCCTATCTGCAGCTATAGCAAGTCCTTTAGGATGAGAAAGCTTGGCTTTGTTAGCTGGTCCTTCGTCGCCACAGTTTGATTCGTCACCAGGTACGCAACGGTCTCCGTTACCGACTACTGGTTCTGAGTTCAACGATGGGTCACGCACTTTTTCTAAAGCAATTACTTTACGGACTTGATGTCTCTCGGAGTCTGATATGTAAAGGTTTCCGTCTGCCGGTGATATACACATGTAGTATTGATATGCAACCTGTGTGGTTCTGAAAGTAAGGAGACAGTGTTAATTACGTGTGTTATTGGTCAAAAAATATTAGTATTTCTTTTGGAATCATGTCTTACTCTAGCCGAAGCACTGTAGTGACCACTCCTTCAGGAGTAATTCGCCGCACCAAATTGAAGTCGCCAACGTAGAGAGATCCATCGGGTCCTGAGGTTAAGGCTGTAGGAGTGAGTAGACGCGCGTCAGCTGCTTTTCCGTTGCAATGATCGGGGCAGTTCAGTGCGCGTTGGAGACCAGTTCCCATTACAACCTGTAATAGAAATTGAATTTGGAAATGGCTGGAAACTTTCAAGCACTCTACTATTTTTGTTCAAGTAAATTATCAAATTGTCACAAACCTGGACAGTCCTAGGGTATTGTTTCAGATGAAGCAATGCTCCATCACCTTTCTGCAAAATGCCTTCATGGAAATTGTAATGGTGATGAATATCCAGGCCCCATCCTCCGATATCGGATATATCAACGTCATAGCCAGCCAGAGTCGCCGTCTGTGTCTCCCAAACGATGGAAGAACAAGATGAATACTCATAGCCGATAGAGATTTTGGCTTGTGCTTGGCCATATACCTGTAAATATAAAGTTTTGATAACACCAGGTTTATTTGACTAAAAGTATAAATTTAAATATGAATGCATTAATAAAAGAAGTCTACCTTTTGTTTGTAGACATTCCTCTTGTTCCACGCAAATACATGTGTCAAATCAGGATCGGCTTCATAAGTATGTGTGTGCAGAGAACCCTCGATCTCGACTCGCACGTGGACACGGGCCAAAGCGGCGGGCACAACCTTCCTTGTCAGTTGTACGTGTACACAAGAGAGGTAGCCTGCCGCTTGAGACGAGCGGTACGTCAGTTTCACTGAAGATCCCGGGATGCCAATGGCTTCGCTCACAATCTGTTGGCAAAAATCCGAGTTAGATACATACGAGTACATACTACTACTACTACAACAGCCTATTTACGGCCCACTGCTGGGCACAGGCCTCCTTTCATCACGAGAGGGTTTCGGCTACAGTCCCCACGCGGGCCCAGTGCAGATTGGGGACTTCACAGACATCTTTGAATTACTTCGCAGATGCGTGCAGGTTTCCTCACGGTGCTTTCCTTCACCGAAAATAAATATTACTCAACTATTAGTTGGCTGTTTACAAGGCATAGATAGAGGCGAAATAAATTTAGGCGCACTTACCCCACATCAGTATTTACTACTTACATGATCGTGGATGATTTGGCCATGGAAGTTGTACTTATTACCTCCATGGATTTGTCAGTTTCGGGGCAAGTGCGCCAGGATGGGGTAAGTGCGCCTAACATAAATATATCGAAACCTATAAATATTACTCAACTAGTAGTTGGCTGTTTACAAGGCATAGGGGCGAAATAAATTTAGGCGCACTTACCCCACATCAGTATTTACTACTTCCATGATCGTAGATCATTTGGCCATGGAAGTTGTACTTATTACCTCCATGGATTTGTCAGTTTCTCTACAGAGGTGTCTCAAATAGCAAGCGAATTAAAAAAAACACACACGACAATAATGTTTTTGCTGGCCAAGGCCGGCAATGGACAGCCTCGCGTCTTCTTTTTTTGAAAGTAACACGAACATTTCCGAGCATGTTTGAGAAAATACTATATTATACATTAATCTTAGAAACATGATTTTTGTCATTATTTAGTTCGGAGTTATGGCCTTAGGTTCTAGGCTTCACGTTAAAACCAATCTATGTGTGCAACGACACAGCACCACCCATTTTTCCAAGTTCAAGACTTCGTGTGAAGGGCTATAATCACCTGTGCCTCAGGATAGATGACAGTCGGCGTGGTGGCCGAGGAGGCGGCGGGCGCGGCCAGCGGCGGAACAGCCACCACTTCAGGCCGCAGGCGCTCGTGGTCGTGCGCGGCGCATGGCGGGGCTTGCACCTCCCACCATTGCGGAGTTGGGGTCCAGTCGAGACGAGGCGGTGCTCTGGAAATTTAACCGGTTTATATGGAACTAAAATGTATATTAAAGGATACGAAGTTATTAAATCTTTAAGTTAAGCCACCAGAATGGCCACGGAATCAACCGCCTGAATCTCGCCGGCGCGCAACTCGCGCCCAATTCGCCATTACCGTCTTTTGTTTCATCCAGAGATGGAGAGTGAATCACTGGCCCGCGTAGTTGCCACTACACACACATTTACAAGTATACAGACGTCCTCGCACGCAAACATTGACACTTCATTCGAATTGTGTTTGAAATCGTGCTTTTATAAGCCGTGTCCGCCCTGTGGTTAAGCTTTGACTTGACTCACACTATCTTCCCTATTTTAACCCTTGTCGTAAAAAAGGAGGATGTTAAGTTTGACGGGGTGTATCTGTAAATCTGTGGCATTGAAGTCTGGCACAGATGAACTAATCTTGATTTAGTTTTCATTGGTTGATAGGTGAGTTAATAAAGAGTGTTTTAGCTGCCTATGTTTGAAGGAAATTACTTAACCAGTTTGAAGATTCGACGAAGAGCTTTTTTCAACAAACTTTTTTTTATATTATTAGAATAGAGATGACTCCGAGAGAGGAGGGGAGGCCTTTGCTTAGTAGTGGGATGAGATACTTAGGCTAGATCAGATGAGATGAGTTATTATTATCCGAAAGAGAAGTGTGAATTCAATTCAAGTTTTACGTTGATGAAGTTTTGTATATCTCTTCTAGTTGAAGTTAAGCTTAGTATCCATATCCATATTAATATTATAACTGCGAAAGTAACTCTGTCTGTTACCTCTTCACGCTTCAACCGCTGGACCAATATGGATGAAATTTATATATTTACAGGTATGGAGATAGTTGGAGACCCGGGAAAGGACGTACTTTTTATCCCGGAAAAACGCATAGTTCCCGCGGTAACGCGATAACCAAATTCCACGCGGGCGAAGTCGCGGGCAGAAGCTATTTTTTAATAAATTTACCTCGGCGTGGGAACTTTGACGGTGTCGTCACTGAGCTCCATCTGTACAGGTGGCAGCACCACGATCTGATTCCAGGGCACGAAGACTGTCTTCCGAAGAGGCTTGAACGGCGACCGTTGGAACTGCAGCGTCACGGCGCCACCACCGTTCACCAGCACGTCGAACCTGAGGAATAGTCGCTTTAGTACAGCAAACTCAGAATCTGTGATCTGGATATTAAAGGTTTGAAGAAGAAGACCACTAGATGTTTGTTAGATCAAATTCCAAAAAATACATTCAACATAATAAGGACGCGGTGATAGATCATCATAATTCAACATCGTTTTCTTGTCTTTATCCCACATTTTCCTAACAACTCAAAAAAATCTTGAGATTTGAAAATCAAAATATTCTATACTTATACTTATTCTGAAGTTAAACGAGTAGTCTGTTAAATTTTTCCTCACAATAGAGTCATTCAATTCAATTGTGGTTAAAGGAGTGGCTCTATCTTGAAACATTTCGTGAAAATTGCAGTGCTTTATTGAAACTATCGTCGCATTAAACTTAACAAATTAGGACTAGGAGGTATTCAACTTTTTTGCTACCCATTTCCGTTAGCCCATTTGAGTTAGCCGTGGTGGCCTAGTGGTTCGACCTACCGCCTCTCATGCAGAGGGTCGCGGGTTCGATTCCGGCTTGCACCTCGAAGTTTGCTTATGTGCGAAATTAATTTGAATTTACCACTGAGCTTTTCAGTGAAGGAAAACATCGTGAGGAAACCTGCACGTATCTGCGAATTAATTCAAAGATCTGTGTGAAGTGCCCAATCGGCAGTGGGCCCGCGTGGGGTATATAGCCCAAACCCTCTCGTGATCAGAGGAGGCCTGTACCAAATAAGCTGTAGTAGTAGTAGTAGTAAGTAGTTACCCATTTCAGTGCAAGTACTAAAATTCATTTAGCATTTATTTGGCCTGGTTACAATTTGCTTGATTCATATCGTCTCGTTTTATGAATAGACCACAGGTGACTACAACTGCCTCGTTTGTGACCGATCGTCGAAGGGTTAGTAGGTCAAACCCTAACAAAACATTCGGCTCGTTGCGAACATATTCTGAGATTGTTGCATGTCGTGACCAAGGTGTGTTAAAAGGTCGATGACAGAGATTAAACGTATTTATGGACGGCGCTTATGGCTAATACGCACGAAAGTAAACTTTCAATTGTGCTTAAAGCTTTAAGAGGCTCCGAATTTAGAATTGCACATGTTTGAGGTATTTAACTGTCACACTGTACCCACGCTTCCCGGAACTTCACGAGTTTACTTATGAGCTTAATATAAAAAGCCGTGGTGGCCTAGTGGTTCGACCTACCGCCTCTCATGCCGAGGGTCGGGGGTTCGATGCCGGGTCGCACCTCTAAGTTTACTCATGTGCGAAATTCAATTTGAATTTACCACTGAGCTTTTCGGTGAAGGAAATCATCGTGAGGAAACCTGCATGCATCTACGAAGTAATTCAAATATGTGTGTGAAGTCCCCAATCCGCACTGGGCCCGCGTGGCGACTATAGCCCAAACCCTCTCGTGATGAGAGGAGGCCTGTGCCCAGCAGTGGGACGCAAAATAGTGGTTAATATAAACTCAGAATGACTACATATGCTTATTCTATACTAGCTACCCGTGCGTGGAAGAAAGAAATCCATACCTACTAATATTATAAACGCGAAAGTAACTCACCATCTCCGGATGACGGTAAGGCGATTTGGGCGCGAGTAGAGCGCGGGCTGGATTCAGGCGGGTGATTACGTGACCATTCTGTACGTAGTACTATTAAATATTCTGCGTTGTGGTTACAGTTTGACAGATTCTCTATCGCGCAAATATTAAACTTCCGTAGCCAAAACGAGAACCGGGCCTAAGGCGTGTTACAATGCGGTTAGAAAACAATATCTCGGAAAGTAAGCTGTAACCATATCAACACTTTTTTGTCCAAATAGGCACAGAATCGATGGTTAAAATGTGTCAGGTTACTTGTTCCCAATAAGACATGACCCTAAGAACTTGGAAAACCCAGTCGTGACGCTGCCGCTGTGGATTTTTATATGGACGTGGCGGTGAAGAGGTCGAAGAGGTCAAAGCGCACGAACACCAATCTTGATCGGACGTGATAGCAATATGACTGCGGCTTTATTCAAGTTTGTAATAAGGGATATATACGGGATTTCCCATATCCTTAAATAACGATTCGATTAACTAACTCCCTTTTTAGTAAGATATTATATCAATCAAGCCGGGTTTTATCACTAATCATCCATATCCTACTCTTATCCTGTTAAAGTAATTTGATATACGTTACATACGTTTTCGAATCATTCAATTAATCTAACAAAACCAATGGTACTGTAGAGTTAGTATAGCCCTCGCTATACTAACTCTTTAGGATTCTAGATTTGTAAACGTTCTAGAATTACTGATTATTTGAATATTAAAAAAGAAAGCCATTCTAGAACGTCTAGTAGTAGTCTGAAGCTCGTTGTAGCAACGCGCACATGTAAACGTAGGCCCCATTTTAAAACCAATATAGTTATCAATCTACTTCTTTATTTTATTTAACTTCAAGGAGTACCTCGCACTACCATCTGACGATCCCCCAGTTTCTTGTCACAGTACATCCCTCTCAATAAGCGATAAGTATTTCGTATAGAGGTATCGATACTCGATCTTAAAATCTTATTTTTATAATGGTGATTTGAAGTAGGTTACTATTTATGTGCGCTGTTATGTGATGGGTGATTAATTTCAGTTTATCTTATACTTTAAACGAGCTAACCTTGCGTTAATTTATACAAACGATTTCAGAAACGGATTTAATGATTTAGACTATATGGGGTTTACGGGTGCAAAAAAACAATCTACTTAACTTGTTCCCAAATCTGGAAAATCTTTATTTTTATTAAAACTCGGTCGCCCAGGTGCCAAAATATTATGAGATTTGTGATTTCAATGAAATTGAAATCCTACTGCTGAATCCATTAAAACTTTCTAATTTGTCCAAAAAGATCTACGTACTTAATGTGATTCAACTCTACTTGAAGCCGTTGAACCTTGAAGTACTAAAGGGTAAATTTATACTCCTGCCCACACTTGATGACCTAAATATTTCCACCATTAAAATATTATAGCCGACTTCATTACGCCGGAACACTAAACAAGGGTAGTTATGTTTATTTTTGAGTATTTATAATCTTCGTATAATGGAGGATTCCCTTTTAGTCAACAAAATTATAAAATAAAGACGTGAAGACAATCTTTTTTTTATTCATTGGCAATGAAAAAAAAACTGTGTGGGTACAGTGAATTAATGATTCCTATTAGACGGTATTGATGTATTTATGTAACCTTAAACATATGTCGAGTATCTTGTCTCTGTCACGTATTAAAATGATTTCTTCGATAGAAAACTAAAAAAACAACGGTAAACTAATAACTTCCTACCAAATTTTACAACGCTTTTTGTCCTCGTGCTACGAAAAACCTACTGAAGTTTCGCATTTCGGTTGTGCGTCTGAAGAGACATCATTACGTTAGATCCGCGGACGCCACGTCCGAAAGTCCTCGTCAGTAATAAAAACTCCCAGAATGTGATCGAAGATTTTACGAGCGCCGTAGATTATCGCAGCACGTTAAGAGAGTAAACTTAATGAGTGTAAAAAAGACGAGAACAAATTCTAAAAGATACGAGACATTTCGAAGCTTCGGAATAGTTCTGGAAAGAAGTCTCGCACGATGGCGGGTCACGACCGGTCGTAAATTATAATCTCGAAACATCTCGATGACTGGCATGTCTTCTGTCGTGTTTAAGCACCGCGATGTGAGACAACTTAATGTTCGATCGTGCATGAGTTTCCATAAACTAATCCTTAATCATGTTTGCTGTTCAATTTACTAAGTAAAAGGTAAGAGAAATCGTGCCCGCGTGTAAGTTGAGTTAATATTTGTTAACAAACGTTATGGTAATCTGGATTAACCGTGACATTTTGTTGTATTCTCGTTCGCGGAGCGTTGTTTCGTTCCGCCGGGCGGTAATTCGATTTCATACCGGTTGTATGGACGCGCGAGTAATTTATAACGACCGTGGCCGAAAAATTAATGATGGTCGCACGGACGTTCCTACAAACATTGTTATTGATTGTGTATAATTCTTGTTCAAATTTTGCTATTTGTCACGCAATTAAATTTTTCCATGTTTAAGAACCGAACAAAATAGGATCTTGGATCACGCAACGACCATTTGTAAGTAATCGAATCGGTCGTCGAATTCAACGGAATGTGAGCTTTGAAGTGTTAGTAATGCGCATTACGAAATGTAGAGTCATTCTTTGAACGAGTTTGAACAACTTTGTGAGGTATATTAGAACTTATTTTTCTCAGTTTGCAGTACCGTACAATTAGGTTATCATATTTAATGTTGTCGCTTATCACCTAAACATACGGTTCCCGGAACCTATTACTAAATAATAGTAGTAGGAATTGTAACAGAAGTCACTAATGACCGGTATAAATTTCAACGAGTCGTTTTCTTAAATAAGGCATTCCCTGAATTGGTCAGAGTGAGACCTCCCAATGATCCCGAGGTATGGTACAGTCGAGTTCTCCAATATATACACACTTTTACACCTTGCTCCCTTGTAATAAGGTCCAAAAATGATCATATATAAGTGAACTCGACTGTACAAGTAGCTACCAGAATTCTCGAGTAGTTAAAACTTATAAGTAGTAAACTAGCACTGCAATGTTCACTTTTCTTCTGAATGTAATACAAAGAGTTTAATTTAACCTGTACGCATCATCGCAGTTATTCAAAGATGTGTGTGAAATCCCCTAGCCAGGCTGAACCTGCCTAAGCTAAGGACAATGGGGGGTTGAAGTAAAGGAGCGCAATCTTTATAGTTCCAAGAGTGGACACCAAATCGGGTAGATTGGGGGCGCTGCGTTCGCTACAAGTGTCAAGCCACCTAGGCGGATAGTCTGCAGTAGCGCCTTCAGATGGCGCTGCTGAGACGAAAACGCAGCGAAAACGGTTGTGAGGAGAGTGTGTTCTGTTTTGTTGCTTATCAAATCCGCTGGACACGTTTTCAACTGTTTCACCACCAACCAAGTTACCAAGACACATTCCACACTCCATACTAAGGACTATATAAAAATCACAAGACCTCTTGTGATGACATAAGCGTGCCCACAAGTATATAGGGCTTAAATAGACTGTTGTGGTTGGTTGCAATACTCACCATCCTCCCTGCCTAGTCAGCGTGAAGCCAAAGCGCGCCTCCCGGTCCACGGAGACTCTGATGCCAATGATGCCGAGTCCTTGCGGCGACACCACTTGACCTCTCATCACGGACACGCGGCTGCACAGACCACCTCACGTCAGAACCGGCCACAGAGCACGCACGCTGAGCGATACCATTCGCGCAAACTACGCTCAATTTTGAAAAATGGTTTTTGGTTCCTAAATTGTCGAGATCTAATCATGTACTCTAAAGTTAAAGTCTAAAGCAATTATAACTCGAAAATTAACTCATGTCTATCAAGTCTAGGCAACTTTGTTTGAGCTGAGTAAAACTAGTTTTAAACTAATCAAATTAAAACTGATTAGATCGTAAATTAACTTAGGCATTTCTAAAATAGTCTGTACCGTATTTTTGTGTGCTTTCGGTAAGACTGTGCGCGGAAAGTATCGCTCAGCCTCTTCGATCGTTATCGATCGAAGTTCACGTGCTACGTTTTATTGACAAAGTTTTATAAATGCTGTGAGTGAAGTAAAATTTAACAAAACCAATATTGAAAATAAATAAGAAGTCTTTAGCATGGCACATTCTCGTATCAGGATCAGCTAAAGATCTAGGATAAATTTCTGTTTACTAATCGCCAATTGCAAATTAAACAAAATCAACAAAATCAACCTAGTTATGCAAGGAAGTGCTCGTAAACGGAAATCCACCTAGAAGGGTGTGTAATGCATGTAACAACTGCCACATATACCACAGTCATAATATCTTGGCATGTTAACTGTAAATTGTATGTTTCATATCATTATGTTCATGACGCCTGAAATTGGTGCAAGGAGAATTTTAAAACGCGTTAATCTAACGAGGCTTTACACAAAAAAATAAAATGCATTTAATAAAGCTTTTAATTACCTTGATTGACTACTCTATTCTACCTAACAAACAAAAAACATATTTTTAATTGCAATAAACTGGAATGTACGGTATTTTAATACTAAGCTTAGTTGAAGGAGAAAAATAAATTGAGGAAAGTTACCGTATCCCGCCGTCTTCTAAATGCTGCCTTCAATAAAACACTCCTACAATTTAAAGTACCAAAATTAACCTGAAAATGTAAAACACATTGTGCAACAAATAAATTGTACATTTGTAATTTCAGGTCTGGTAATGAACATGTGACCTGAATACATCATTTTAAATTTAAATCACCAATAAATCATTTGTTATTGAGTGTCATTCTGAATCCAATTACAAGTCGAGTAATATTCTTGGTAAAATAAATACTTATTCGCCTATTTTAAAGAACTAAATGAACTATTCAGGTTTAAAACTCGACTTCGACTTGACCTGAGGGCGTATTTCAAATAGTAATTACCCATTAAATGTACTTTCAAGCTAGAGAAGTATAAAATGACTTCAGCATGAAAAAGGTATACCTTAACATTACATAACGAATACGTTATGTGAAAACTTCAACGGTAAATTCAACCCTAAAAGCGTACGGTGGTAATAAAAACGTCACGTAATTCTTATCATAAAAATGCACTTAAATCTAGACTTTAAAAAGTCCATCGCTTTTCGGTTCCAATGCACAAGATTCAAATGTTAGTTCGAGTAACAATACACTTGTTAAAGTCAGCACATTACATCACAGTCGACAGTTCAGAATTGTCATTGCACCAATTTCAAAGTGTTATTACGTCGATGACCGGTTGATGGAAGCAATGGTTGTAATTTACAATGTGAACGAGACGGATCTCGTCGTGAAGTAGTCGGAGAACATTCAAACAAGTTGTGTTTTGGTTAGTCACAGGGGTGAGGATCTAAACACATAAAGAGCTCGGGCGAAGGGTAGGGGGTTGGTTAACAGATGAAAGACGCAGACAAAGGGTAAGGAACACATAAAAGGGTAAGTTTATTTGAAGCTCAATTTGCGTGTTCGCTGGAATTTTGCCCAATTGACAATATACAATTCGCGTCTCGATCGTATATTTTACAAGACCTACGCCTATTGAATTGTGTTTTGAACGTTTTGCGTGAAAGCGTAAATGATTTTCCTAAGTTTTATTACAGTATAAAAAGTATACCATAGTATATAAATATGTCAACTATATTATATAAGCACAGAAGACGAGACAAATAAATGTTACAAAGAAATACGATTGTGGCTGCGGCAAATCATATTGGGGATGCGAGATAGCGCAGTCGCGGACGGGCGTGATTTAGTGCGCCGCGTGCAGGCCGAGGAGTTGTCGCAGCCACACGAACATTCAAGACAAACATACAGATGTTACATACACATAGAGATTGAAACGAATACAGACAAAGGATTCAACGAAAACTGAAAAAGCACGGTGGCGCCGTTCGCGTGCCGGTCACGGCAGGCGGCGGGCGCCGGCATCACACACATATGCAGGAGTTGCAACATAAGGGAAGAGGTCAACAGATACTGAACACTGAGGGGCGAGGGCGGGCTGACTGACACTTACCATGGTGTAAAGGAATTCCAGAACTCGCTAGGAGTGGCGGACACACGGCGGCACAGGGACACAGAAAGACAGGACAGATTACTACACAGATACCTACATCCCTCAGTGCAACCCCACCCCGGCTCGCAATCGCTCCGGCCGATTGCGCTGTCTACATTGGTTACCTTGCGTTTAACACTTGCTTTATTAATTCGAATCAATTAGGTGCGCACTGTCTCTCAGAGACGAAGCCCGTTTGCATTAGAACAACACCACCACTATCGATACTGAAATTTAGGTACATAATTTGGAATACAAACTCGTACGTTATTTAGCTACAGGTTGCACCAAGATAATGTTCTTACGGAGTAAACAGGCATGCTGGATGTTGAATGCACGAAAATAACTCCTCAAGGTTTACTTGGGTCTTATGAAACAAATGCCAGAACGCAATATAACCACTCTAGACTTTTGATTCAACTCAAACAAAATAGTGAAGCGGCTCGTGTTTTAATGCAAACAAACTTACAGGCGCTTTTGCATATAAAGCGAGGTGGGTTGACTACGATCTTATTCACTTCTGCGTTGTCTCGTTTCACTATCAAGATCAGATAGATCATACTTGGATAGTTCAATATTTTTGTCAAGGCAACTAAAACTCATCGAATATACTTGTTATAACTCAGACCATGAAAGACGTACACATAAATAAAATCTCAAAATAACAAAAACGAAGCAGTCCGTACAAGTTTCCGACGCTAAATACTTTTACTGTGTCGAGCTGATTGCTATTCCAGGGAGACCGAGGGCTCGAATGTCTGTCATGATTCGAGTATTGCCAGTTTTATGCAAACTCCATTGGCTTGTTCAACTGGATTTCAAACAAGACTATTCGGAAGACTGAGCGCTCTATCCGTTCATATGTTCAGTTAATTATAATCGTAAGACGCATTTTTTGTTTAGACAAACAGGTAGGGTTAGACACACACAAGGGATAAACATTAGACAATACACAACACATCGGATCTGGTGTGAAAAAATAATAAATACCAAAACATATAATACGATGAAATCATGGTCAGTTGTGAAACTTAACCATGCTAGGATCGCAAATGATAAATCAATATTTTACACCGAGAACACAGGAAAATCAAAAACACTTCCACCAGATGACCAAATAAATAGTAACTCACAAAGTATAGTTACCAATGAAATTAAAAATAACCACACCAAATCCTCGGAGAGGTTAAGGAAGATGAGCGGGATCACAAATGGTTGGGTGCTAGATCCTAATTACGCTATGTTATGATTTTTGTTCCTCTTACGTATTTATATTACCTATTCGTCGATGATATCACGAATCTAAAATCATTGTAAAGTGCAAATATATTAATTCATGAACTGTGCAGGAAACCGATATGCCAGTCCTATGCCGACTTATTTGTAAAAGATACCGTTACACGGACGATGGGTTATCAATCAGTGGGATTGATGGTTCGGGATGTTGGAACGATATCTTTCACGTGCATGAAGTGATTTGGTGTTTGTTAAATCTTCCGTTTGGACGTATTTAGGGGCACTCACCTTTCTGAGTATTCGTCCATGTGTGCGTAGCTCTGGACGGAGTTTTCCTCGATGAGGAATTTGACGCGTTGGTAGAAGGAAGCGGTCACGGAGGGCGGTTGCTTGCGTAGTAGGACCTCGACGGGGTCATTGGAGGCGAGGCACATGATGTGGTCGGCGCACTCGGGCCGCGTGCAGCATTCAGAGTCGGAGCAGTCGGTCATGCCATCTTCAAAATCATTTCCCATTTGTCAAAAGTCGCCCAATAATAATCCCCTTATCCTAGTTGTAAGTGAAGTTACTTCCATCACGCTCCGAGTTTATCTATTCCTACCTTCGTCGTTGTCTTCGTTGTCGGTGCAGGAGAGCTCAAGAGCGATTGAGCAGTCGGTGCCGGCCCAGCCATCGGCGCAAGAGCATCGGTACACGCCGTCCTCCAGTAAGCACTGGCCGTGCCGCGAACAGGCGTTGGGGCATCCAGCTGTATTCAGTGTTAACTTTTAGAAACAATTGTTACAGACTTTAATAAAATAAAAGTTAAGTTGGAGGCAATGGGTGATCTAGAAAACATGCATTTCAAAGTGTGAAAAGGGGTAAGTACTTCGAAATTCCACGCCAGCGGAGCCGTAGCCAAAACTACTATAATAATAAATCATTTCCTCATCATCTTTAAATGACATTAAGTGTAAGCCCCACTTACGTATCGTGCAATGTCTTCCATTCCATCCTTGAGTGCAGACACAGGTGCCGTTCTTGCACTGTCCGTGGTCGTGGCAGCGCGAGTCACATGGTCTTTGGTCGCAGCGCGCGCCGGTCCAGCCGTCGTCGCATCGACAGACTCCTTCCGCGCAAACCCCGTGCGGACCGCAATCCAGTGAACACACCACTAGAAACGGGCAGAACAAGTAAGAAATAGGTATTTATTGAACTGCTTAGGGCTGATTTTTCAATCGACAGATAAAATTTATTCGTCGAATAGTCCATACACAATTTAAATTCGTTCTGGAATAAATTCGAATTTTGTATGGACTAACCGAAGAATAAATTTTATCTGACGATTGAAAAATCAGTCGACTCAACAAGTGTATGGCGATAAATTGTCTTATGTCTGTCTTCGCTCTCAATGACACGAAGGGAATGAAGATAGCTCAACGTTTGTATAAACACATTTTTAAAACGTCAAGGGGTAACGAACCATTGCCCTTCTTCAGTACAAGTTATCGAACCGTCTGCCTACTCAAGATATTTTCTCTTCTATTGATAATATCTTTGCTGAATTTGCTTTCTTTTCATTTAGAAATTGTCGAAAGCTTTTTCAGGCGTGATAAGGGCTGCGATGGGTAGTTAAATGTACCCTTTTAAATGCGCATTTAAATGTATCATGTCATAACGGCCATGTCGTGACGGCCAGATAGGTCCAGTTGGTAGTGACCCTGCCTTCTGTTCCGATGGTCGCGGATTCGAGTCCCGCTCTCGGGGCAACTTTGTGTGATGAACACGAATGTTGGTACTCGAGTCATGGATGTTAGTATTTATATATGTATGTATTTCTCTATATAAGTATTTATATCGTTGGCTAGCATCCATAGTACAAACTTTGCTTAGTTTGGGGCTAGGTCAATATGTGTGAAATGTCCCAAGATATTTATTTATTTATTTATAACAATGTGGAAGATTACATCTCTTGTGCTGTCAATTAAACTAACAGATCAGGCAAGTATAGAAAACCGAGCAAATACGTCACTTTATAGATCTATGATAAAATCACATCACAGTTATAATGCAAGCGCAAATACTTTTTTTATTCCATAATAACGTTCGTTAGTTAGGCCGGCCATAGATGCTTATCAGTCGACACCAGCAGCGAAAGCAATTCTTCACTCAGGCCTGACTACTCCAAGCTACTCATCTGTGATACCAAGAATGTGAACAGCAGGCGATTTCCACTCGTCAAGCGAATGCTGGTGGAATGTCAATTTACGGCTAGTGGCGTTATCGTAGAATGACGCTGCTGCTAAGTAGTAGGTTAAACAGTTCCTCAGAACACTCCTCGTAATTATACACTGTCTGTAGAGAACACAGAGGCTACCCACATCTCTTCTGTGGTCCGTGGATCTAAACATCGTGGTATCTGAATACCACGATGTTTATGTCTCTGACTGATCAGAGAAGTAAATTTACCTTTAGCGCAATCGTCCCCAGTGTACAGCGGGTCGGCAGACGCAGCGGCCGGCGTCGAGGTCGTAGACGCCTCGCTGCGAGCACGCGGGCAAACAGCGCTG